>JALIZH010016237.1:50000-51802 GCA_030522465.1 Rhipicephalus appendiculatus | reverse complement strand
TCTACCGTGGTATGAGTTGACGGTGCTAAAAAAAAAAGGCCTTCCTCCAGGGCTGATGTTTCTACGAGAAGCAGACCCCAGTAACCTTCTTCCATTTCTTGTACATAAGCGTTAAGACGTATCCTAATGTATTTATTATTCCTTACTAGTAAATCTACCCTCATGCGTGAGCTTCTCGTAGCTAAGTTCGTGCTTTACCGACGCACGACAACGCCGCTTTCGTCTTTGAAAAACTATGTCTGTGCGGCAGCAAAGAATTTAACGAAACAATTTACGGTTGCACCAACAGATAAAGCATTTGCAATCCAGTAGGTAGAATATTGCAAATGGTTGAGCAAGAAACGCTCGGAGCGGGCGCCTGGCTGAGGTCATCAAGCGGGCTCTAATACGCATTTCAATGTCGTATACGTGCTGCCCTATTCCTAATTATTTCGGGACGACCAACAATCAAAAGCAACTTCGTCGCTCTGGAGTTTACACTGATCCAATCAAGTAGTGCCATATTGTTTTCTTCGAGATGGTTAACGGTAACAATGGGCAGGCTTACCTTGGTCAATGCAGCGAGTATTATCACCGGCGCCCAAACCGCTATGTGCTTCAACTGCGAGTAAAAAACGACCGTGTTACGAACGTTTCCGTAGCTGGGACCGCACGATGACATGGTATGTGCGCCCTGTATAGAGTTCACAAGATTGACGTTGTAGCAAGCTAAGACGTTCATTGCAAGCAGCACGTACCTTCTGTGCCCTGGTGAGCTCGTCGGCGCTTACGTGAGTCCACTGGATAAAAATAACAGTTAGCGATATAGAGGAGTTAATGACCTTCTTTTTTTAATGAGTACACTATTCTCGCCTAAGAAAACTATTCTGATTGCTGTTCGTTCACTCTATGACGGGGTTCCCTCCAACAGCGCTGTTCGGTGAGTACACTAGTCCCCCCGCTAAGAAAACTATTCTGATTGCTGTTCGTTCACTCTATGACGGGGTTCCCTCCAACAGCGCTGTTCGGTGAAAACACTAGTCCCCCGCTAAGAAAACTATTCTGATTGCTGTTCGTTCACTCTATGACGGGGTTCCCTCCAACAGCGCTGTTCGGTGAGTACACTAGTCCCCCCGCTAAGAAAACTATTCTGATTGCTGTTCGTTCACTCTATGACGGGGTTCCCTCCAACAGCGCTGTTCGGTGAAAACACTAGTCCCCCCGCTAAGAAAACTATTCTGATTGCTGTTCGTTCACTCTATGACGGGGTTCCCTCCAACAGCGCTGTTCGGTGAGTACACTAGTCCCCCCGCTAAGAAAACTATTCTGATTGCTGTTCGTTCACTCTATGACGGGGTTCCCTCCAACAGCGCTGTTCGGTGAGTACACTAGTCCCCCGCTAAGAAAACTATTCTGATTGCTGTTCGTTCACTCTATGTGGGGTTCCCTCCAACAGCGCTGTTCGGTGAGTACACTAGTCCCCCGCTAAGAAAACTATTCTGATTGCTGTTCGTTCACTCTATGACGGGGTTCCCTCCAACAGCGCTGTTCGGTGAGTACACTAGTCCCCCGCTAAGAAAACTATTCTGATTGCTGTTCGTTCACTCTATGACGGGGTTCCCTCCAACAGCGCTGTTCGGTGAAAACACTAGTCCCCCGCTAAGAAAACTATTCTGATTGCTGTTCGTTCACTCTATGACGGGGTTCCCTCCAACAGCGCTGTTCGGTGAGTACACTAGTCCCCCCGCTAAGAAAACTATTCTGATTGCTGTTCGTTCACTCTATGACGGGGTTCCCCTCCAACAGCGCTGTTCGGTGAGTAC
>JALIZH010016237.1:0-45000 GCA_030522465.1 Rhipicephalus appendiculatus | reverse complement strand
CATCCCGAATAAGTATATATATATATATATATATATATATACATACTTATCCGGGAGTGTCCTTTATATATATATATATATATATATATATATATATATATATATATATATATATATATATATATATATATATATATATATATTCCCCCCTTATAATTTGGTGGACGTGCTGGGTAGCCTTCGAAGCTGGACCTACGAAGTCGCACCTTACCTCCAGTGCCAGCAATGCCGGAAGAACCCTCCACCCAGCACCTCCACCAAATTATAAGGGGGGTTTATTGAAGAAAACCAACGGCCTGATATCAGGGGCGTCAGTCACTGTCACGCACTCTCTCGGCTCTTCGTCTTAGTCGTCTTCTACTGTTGCTCCGACACGATGCTGTCTCTCTTCCCCACTACAAAATATATATATATATATATATATATATATATATATATATATATATATATATATAAACACAAAGAAAAAATAAATCAGAAGAAACAATTCCGAAGCACCCGACCGGGGATTCGAATCAGCGACCCCTCGCTCCTCAGCGCGCCGCCTTGGAGCCATGCTTGCGCCGGCATATTAACGGCAAGCTATTTATATACACCATTTATCTGGACGCCGATTGTGAAATAAAGAGATTTTCTTCCGCGGGTGTTTCCACACATGGCGACCGCATGGGGTGCCTCACGAAAAAAATAATTGAGATCAGTTCCATCTTTGTAGCTTACTCGAACACTCTCTCTCTATTTCGCGCTTACTTCCACTTTCTTTTTTACCACACAATCTATTTTTCTCTCTTTGATTCACTCTAACTCGTTCTATCTCTTTCTATATTTGTTTCTATTTCCCTCTATAGCTCATTCTGTCTATATAGTCAATGCTTTACTCTCTCCCGTCCTCCGTTTCCTCCTCCTCACACTCACAACCCTTTCTCCCTGTCTTCTTTGTTTGTCCCCCTCAGTTTCGCTCTCTGTCTCTTTCTTTCTCTTAGTACGTTTCATTTCTATCGTTTTCTCTCCATCTATTTCTTATTCTTTCCTTGATTTTTCCGCTTTTTCTCCTTCTTTCTCCTTCTCAGTCTATTTCTCACTTTCTCGTTCCTTCTATGTTATGCTTTACCCTCTTGTCACCTCCTTTCCCTCCTCCTCACAATCACAACTCTTTCCTCACCATCACTTCCCCTTCCCACCCCCTTGGTATACTGTACTGTACAATGCTATGCTACGCTTTACCAACGTGCCTGGATGGCCCAGTGGTTATGATGCTCGCCCTCGGAACGTAAGAACGCGAGTTCGAATACCGCCTCACCGGGAAGTTCTTTCGCTGTTGTTTGTTTGTTTCTTTCCATCTTTCTTTCTTTCTTTCTCTCTTACTCTGTTTCTTGCTCTCTCTCTATATATATATATATAGCCTATCTCCCGCACATCAGGTCACTGTATCTCACGCCGGAGAAAATCGCCGCACTTGTTCTGGGAGCGAAGCAGACGATGAAGAGGAGGACGAAGAGAGCACGTGCCGGATTATGATGATGATCATTTCTGCTTCCGACAGACCAATTAAGGCGAGCTTCAACACCTCCGCTGTTAAAACTGTATTTCAATACTTCTTTCTTGTTTGGCAACGAACTTTCACAACGTTAAAAAAAAGAAGTGCCCTAAACAATTTATGCGTCCTACTGCGACAATAACCTTCTCTCTATCAAATGCAACAAAAAAAAAATTGGAGGACGCTTGAACTTCGCCTTCAAGAGCAGATCGCGATAGCGTAATCGGGCCTCTTGCGCATTGCCTTCTGAACTGCTAGCCTGCTTCGGTACTCAGTGCATGCCTCAAAAGGAAAGTAACGACTGGGCGCACAACAATGGCCGTTTCAAAGCATCATCGAATGCCTACTGCAAGCACAGTTGTTAAGTGCCCACTACGCCATAATTATTCCTTTTGCGAATCAGCGAAGGGCCCACTACGCCTGTAGGGCAACACGCGAACGTACGCTGCTGTTCACATTGTTGATGGTTCTGCTGATGATGATTAAATATGTCTGAGCGCTTTGTAAATTGTGGGCCTTTAAAACACCCACTCGTTGCTAATTCACACGTTCTGACGCCTGGCGTGATTCCAGGCTTCTGCCAAGCAATATATGATGCGTTAAGGAGACTCCTTCCACTACATGACATTGATAGAGATTTTTGCCAAAGCAATTACAACAAATATCGTGGCTCTGTGATAAAACACCTGCTTTTTCACGCAGACGGCATGAGTTCAATCCTCACTCAGACACGAAAATTTCTATTATTTTATTTGCATCTTTCTCGATTTTTCGGTCATGGACAAGGTGATGTTCTTTCGCCCACAACCAACGATGCCAACGCCGACACCGACGCCGCAATTTCTGCGAAACGAGCTCTTTTAACGCTATCGCAAATATCATTCAAATCGGTCAAGGGGATGTTTCATACGGGAATTTATTGCGTTTACGGATTGCAGTTGGCGGGACAGGAATGGTTCTTGGGCAAAAGCATCCCCCTTAAGTCTTCGCTGCCTGAATGTACGTGCAAGGGCTTGTATACGTTTTCCTGGAATTGCGCACCGCATTATACGGCTCGACTTTTCACTACGCCTCGTGTAAGGCGTTGCCTTCATCCCAACAGCGCAAATTAGAAAAACACATAAAAAAGACAATACGTCTACACAGGACCATAGGTCGGCAAAACTTGTGGAGCTCACTCAGACTCACTCATGAAATATATTTCGCGCTCAGGGCTCACTCAGACTCAGACTCACCAAAACTTTCCTGAGCCGGACTCACTCGGACTCACACTCACCAAAATTTTCTTCAACCGGACTCACTCGGACTCAAACTCACCACAGCATTACGTACCCGGACTTACCCAGACTCAGACTCACGGCTTGATCTGAGTCTGAGTGAGTCCGAGTGAGTCGACTCATGAGTCCGTTAGCCTAGAATTAGCTTTTTCGACCATGGTGCGAATGCACTTTAACACCAATATCTCACGTAATCGGTACTATTCTTGGCTCCTTTTGATATAGACCTTCGCATACGAGTTGTGAGTGTTCGCAAACCAGTAAGGTCATTTTTCTTGAAAGAGATGACAACACAAGATGTATTTATCAAGAACCTCACTGAAAGAGTTGGCGGGGGGTAGGTAAAGGCACCCCGCTACGTAATTCGCGCCTCTGATCAATAAATATTGAAATTATTTATGAACGACACTGCTTTGTAATATGTGTGCGTAGACGTGAGTACAACCGTCAATCCTGGCAAGGCTGATAGTAATGCTGAAGATGAGTAGATAGGACCATAGGTCGGCAAAAGTAGGTGTAACTCACTCAGACTCACTCAAGAAATATATCTTGCGCTTTGGACTCACTCGGACTCAGACTCACCAAAATTTTCCCGAGCCGAACTCACTCGGACTCACACTCACGAAAATTTTCTTCAACCGGACTCACTCGGACTCAAACTCACCAAAATATTACTCACCCGCACTCACTCAGACTCAGACTCACGGCTCGATCTGAGTCTGAGCGAGTCCGAGTGAGTCGACTCATGAGTGAGTTCGCCGACCTATGCACAGGAAAAACGCCAGACATCAGCTGTTGATGTCATCATTGCTGTATATGTCATTCATACGCTATTGATGAATAATCTATTGCAGTTATTAAACCACCTTTCCGCTTTGGCTGCTTATTAAGGACTTCCAGATCGGTCTTGCTTTTGCGAAGAAAAATGGTTTAGTCTCGGGGACAAAACACTGTGAAAAGTGTCGTATTTCCTTTGTAGTCTGTGAAACAGCATAGCAACATTCCAATCACGAAAACTGTGCTCGCGCTCGTATTACGTCTTACAAGTTACGATTGACCATACGCATTTCAGACCAAACGTTCGAAGACAACGAATGTTTGTTGGGTCAAGAAGCAGCAGGTCACAGCTGCAAGTGTAGAGGATTGGTCTATTACGCAGGAGGACGGAAAAACTTACGTCGTCTATTTCGGCTCCCTGGCTCCGTTTCTGAGTTTGTATACAAAGAGAATTGAATAAAATGCAAATTAGCACATAAGCTTTTGGGCTTTAACTCAGCGGTAAAAGGGAAATGAATAGACACGATGGTGAGCATGCAGTTAATAATATCAATAATTTCTGGTGTTTTGCGTATACACAACCACGATATATCATTATGAGTCACACAGTAGCAGAAGGCAGCAGAAAATGAAACGGCTTATTTGCTGCCTTAGTACAGTTAGTGGGCGCTAGGCAAGATGCACGTTACTCTAGTCCACCATGATTCATATGAATCGCATAAAAATAACTATATTAAGATTTACTAGGCGAGGCCATGGAGAGCGTTATCCAAGAGAGGGATGACTGTACACATACTCTAACGACGAGGTGAAGCAGCTGAAAGCGAAGCAGGTGTGTTTCAATGTCCTGTATTTTACTGTGCGCCGCCATAATCAACATCCAAAGTACCACACAAAACGACACTTAAAACGAAGTATGCAAGCCACCACGGTGGAACAGTGGTTACGGTGCTCGGCTGCTGACCCGAAAATCGATGTTTCGAAGCCGGCCGGGGCGGTCGCATATCAATGGATGCGAGATGCTATAGGCCCGTGCGCTTAGATGTAGGCATCCCAGGAGGTCGAAATCTCCGGAGTCCCTCCACTACTGTGTACCTCGTAATCACATTGTGTATTTGATTTAAAGGTGAACATTTGAGAGACTTCTCTCTGGTTGGGAAGGAAATAACTTTGGGAAATGGACACCAACCAACTTGTTCAATTAAAGTAACAACAAAGTTTTACTTTAAAATGAAGAGTCCCGACGTTTCGGGTCCAGCTCGGACCCTTCTTCAGGGGTGACTGAGTGGCACCAGGGATCAACAGAGTTTTTGGCGCCTTCTTCTCAAGGCGGGGGGTGACGCTTGTTTTCACCGACGTGCCGTAGTCCATTGTAGTAGACACTCGGGAGCGCGCCAGCCGACCGGTTCAGGTTTCCAGGAGTTGCCTGAATATGCCACGACTCCACGAAAAGCCGCTTGTGGAAGCTGATTTCACAGTCCGACGACGCGGGAGTTGTTAAAGGCGATGCGGTGGTCGTTCACCTCGCTGTGCTCTGCCAGCGCGCTCCTTTGTCGGTCAAACTTGCGGACGTCGTTCCGGTGCTGTCGCAGCCTCTCTGAAAGGTTTTTTGTCTCGCCCACGTACGACGCGCCACAATCCGCACAAGGGATAGAGTAGACCACTCCTTGCGCTTTCTCTTTAGGTGGCCTGTCTTTTGGGCGCGGGAAGAAGCGGCCGAGAGTAGACGTTGGCTTATGCGCCACTTTTCAGAGAGGCTGCGACAGCACCGGAACGACGTCCGCAAGTTTGACCGACAAAGGAGCGCGCTGGCAGAGCACAGCGAGGTGAACGACCACCGCATCGCCTTTAACAACTCCCGCGTCGTCGACTGTGAAATCAGCTTCCACAAGCGGCTTTTCGTGGAGTCGTGGCATATTCAGGCAACTCCTGGAAACCTGAACCGGTCGGCTGGCGCGCTCCCGAGTGTCTACTACAATGGACTACGGCACGTCGGTGAAAACAAGCGTCACCCCCCGCCTTGAGAAGAAGGCGCCAAAAACTCTGTTGATCCCTGGTGCCACTCAGTCACCCCCTGAAGAAGGGTCCGAGCTGGACCCGAAACGTCGGGACTTCTTCATTTTAAAGTAAAACTTTGTTGTTACTTTAATTGAACAAGTTGGTTGGTGTCCATTTCCCAAAGTTATTGTGTATTTGGCACGTAAAACCCCAGACCACATTTTGCGAAGTATGGAATATAACGAAAAAATATTATAGCTTTTGAGAAGCCTACCGCATTTCTCCACACACATCAGCACCGGCTGTTCGATAACGTTGGATCGCGTTAACTAATGTCGGCTTGTGCTGTAACAACTTTGTGTTCTACTAGGCCTCTGCGTCACTTATGAAATGCTTACCACACTATGAGAGTTACAGAATTTTTTTCTCAGTGTGTCATAGGTTCGCATCCTGCTCATTTTTGACGACGAGTGTTGGAAGTCTAGATTAAAGGAATATAGACACATCCCTACCGGTTTCCAGAGAAGCAGGATGATCGCGACGTCGCTGCAGAGGTTGGCGGCGCACTCCACACCGAGCCAGACGTCTAAAATGATGCCTTCATCTGCGGAACAAGGGATAACCACGATTATTTACGTGGTTATTTAAGACCTTAGCGGTGGAGTGGCAATACGAGAGCGTCACCGTAAAGTGGAAGGCCACAAGTCTTCATCGTGATATGCCACATCATCAACAAAGTGCACATAATGCCTTAAAGACGAGCAGTAAGTACCTTGCTACTCCGCAGAATGATGAATAACGGCACAGTGGGTACTTTCCTATTTGGCAAAATTATGATGATTTATGACGTAGTGGGTACTTTGCAACTGTATTTGCCTTAGTCGCCGCTGGGGAAGTTCACAAGGGAGGTTCACTACTTATATGGGTCTTTTCTGAAATAAAACCTTAGTTGTAACTTGTAAGTCAACCTCTCTTCATCCGTTCATGTTTTTTTTTTCCGCGCTGTTAAATTTTTTCTTGACAAATCAGCACCTACACCACGCTTTCTACTGAGACTTACCAAGACTGAATTTGAGGTGCTACCAGTTATCGTTGGGCTCACTCACGAATTGGTTCTTCATCATGTACGTGTGTCTGAGTGTAACACTTACCCGACCCTGTCCGATGAAAGCCGTACGTGAAGCGGATGAAGCCGACAATGTTGGGCACCTGTTATATTGTATTCTGGTGATTAGCGAGTGAATATTTGTACAGCAGAGACATGCTTTCGGGGACTACTCCCCGAAGCCCAAACATGGCTAAATAAACAGCACGCTTACCATATGAGCGCCGATCCAGTACATCGCTTCCTTTGGCGAAGAGATTGCCATGGCCGCATCACTTGCTTCTTCTCCTTCTTCTTCTTCTTCTTGTCCCGCATGCAAATTGACGATGATGACGATGATTTTCTGCACCACATTGCACGTGTTCACACTGGAGGATATGCCAAGAGTCGGGTGATTTGATTCATTCCTTCTATATCGTCAGCAGAAATGATGGCGCTGACGGTGCAGGGTATGTCAAAAACCAGACGAAAATTTGCAGCACGCTTGAGTTTCACTATCAAGCGATGGAGCTATCCGATCCCGTTGGCATTTCCTTCTAAATCGATAGACAAGAAAGACAAGGAAAACGTGTGCAAAAGCGAAAAGGGGTAATCTAGTCAATAATGTCTTTCTTTGCTCTTCTTGCTTCCTTGGATGTTCTTTTCAAATAAATTTTTCAGTTGCGAACCAGCGCTCGTCGAGTGTGTTTGTACCTTCTTAGTCTCCCTCTTTTAGCGCTGCTTCAAGGATGCATTTGTACCAACTAGCCCAACTTTCTATCCTGTTGCAATATATTTCTTGTACATTCAGTGTAACAGCACTAACCTTTCCAATGAAGCGAATATTGCTTCTCGAATAGCCATAACTGTGTGCAGAGCGAGGACGAAAACATGGTACAGTAGGCAGGGGAAATGCCCTCCAGACGTGGAGGCTCCGTTTGGAGTGCTGCAGCTGTCACCGGGACATGCACGAAAAGCTTGCCGTGCTCTAATATCCGAAATGTGGCGGCAGGTGCGTTTCCTCAAGGACAAGCTCAAAGTGTTGTGCGGTCAAGGTCGGACTGTCAATTGTCAACAACACAGCTTCCAGGATTGGACCAAGACATCGGAGCATACAACCGAGCTCCAATGGGCCCGAGTGCGCCTGAAGCAACCAAGGAAAAACAAGACGCTGCAGACAAGTGGTAGATTCTTGGTTCTTGCTAATGCAAGACTTTCGGAAGGGGTGACTCAGTTGCTAAAGAAAAGACCAAAGTACGCAAGCGAAACAATCTTGACGCCATCTGAGGAGATTACGCTTTCCAGAGACATTTCAAGACGTGTCACGGACGACCTCTGACCAGGCTGTGTTTCAGAATGTCTTGATGTGCTGGTTAGAACGGAGACTTACGGGCGTAAGTCAGAGAACATTGGTCATGTTTCGAATTTCCTTGCACGTAACCAGCTAAGGGTTCTGAATTCTGATAACGAAGGGTTTTTATTGTGTAGCTAGATCGAATGTTTTTGGAAAAGGCCAATTCTGCTGTAGACAAGAACTTTGTTGAAAAAAAATGTAAACTCCAAAAAAGGTTAAAGAGCAAGCGCGCCAGTTGTTAAAACGTCTGGGCTTCGGACGTCTTGCAGATAGCGTGAAGGAGATGAAATGTTTTCACCTCGTCCGCCTCGGTGGATCAGTGGCTAGGGTGCCCGGCTGCTGACCCGAAGGTCGCGGGTTCGATCCCGGCCGCGGCGGTCGCATTTCGATGGAGGCGAAATGGTAGAGGCCCGTGTACTGTGCGATGTCAGTGCACGTTAAAGAACACCAGATGGTCGAAATTTCTGGAGCCTTCCACTACGGCGTCTTTCATAATCATATCGTGGTTTTGGGACGTTAAACCCCACATATTACTATTATTATTATGTTTTCACCTTGACTTGTTCTTTAGTGCTCAAACACATAAACCGGAAGTTCCATTCAGATCTGTATTTCAGAGAACGGAACTTGCCAGTATAAGGTATAGTCTTTTCTGCACAATATGCTCTCAACGCTGCGTCTCAATGACCCGTACCTAGTGAATAATTCTGAGGAAGTAGTCAAATTTTTATCTAAAAACAACCCAAGAAGTTCTAGGGCAATTAGTATTAATGTCGAAGATCTATTTATTCGCTCGAAGAAGGTGAACTTATGCGCTGCGTCAAGGAAGCAGTTACGGAACACATTGACGAGTTAGAATTTACGCAGCGTTGTGGGATGATCTTAGAAGCTTTTCTTGAGTTGCTGATGTTTCATCTAAACAGCGCGTTTGTGAAGTGGAGTGATAGGTAGTTTGTGCAGAAAACGTGAATATGCATTGGCTCGAGAGTCGCTCCGGTGTTAAGCGACCTATACTTAAGCCGAGTTAACCACAGACTCCAGGATAACCTCAAAGATTTGGCTGGGCATATACAACAGTCAGATAGTTATTGAACAGCACAAAAGCAATTTCGCCTAGGGTGCTCTAAATACAAGGTCAACTGTAACAGAAGTGGCTGTATAGCGGTCGGTTGATAATTGGGAAATAGACTTGACTGCCCATGTCCTTGTGAGCACCATTAAAATGCGTCGTGCTTGCCAGCGATGATAGCCATGAGCAGGTTTTGCATTACCGGAACTTTCACTTGCGATGGGACAAAGTTACGTGTGAACGTGCTCGGCAAACTTATCAAGCTATTCGTAGGTGCTTAACACTACCAGCGTGCGGACGCAGTCGACGCGCTTTAGCAGTGTAGATGTATGCATATATAATGAAACGTAAGCGGCGGTACAACTGACAGCGATCCGAAACAGGAGTACTTCAGAATCAAGATCAGTGCATTTATGCCAGCAGAAAGGTCACAATTAAAAAAAAGATTTATATACATATACATATTATGTGTGGTGAAAAGAATTCTTAAAACAAGCAAGCTACGACCTCCGCGATCAACACTGGGCCATCCAGCAGGCTCGCGAGGTGAGACAGGATATCGACTATGGCGCCTCCATCGCAGCTTTCCCTCATTCCTGCGAAGGAACACTGGCATCGAGGCACCCTAATCTCGACGTCCCTTTGTGGGAGACCTCAGCCCGGGTCGCCATAAACCCCGCAGGAAACCATGAAAACAGCGCTCTAGATTGGGAACAGGTAATTAGAAGAATAAGAATCAGGTGGGCCAGAATTCTCAAATCATGAATTTAAGTAATTCATGATTTAAGTAATTTAAGTACTTACATTACTTAACTCTTTCGTTACCGTGGGAAAATGGGCAACTTTTCGTAGGTTTTTGTTGGTATTTTTTGTTATAAGTAATAAAATGGTTATACTGTAATGCAATACATCAAGAGAAAGCTAAGTAAATGTACTTTTGACGTGAGTAAGTTTAAAAAAGTGAACTTGGAAACTAATATGCAGAAAAAATCATTAAAGGTAACATTTTTGCAAATTTGAAAGAACATTTGCAATTGTATGTTTACTACATAAAAGAAGTAAATCTGGAAAATATTCTGAAATATACAAATTGTTTAGATAGGAGACATCTACCTAACAGAAAAGCTTCACTGACCTAACTCAACAACTGTACGAGTTACACTTGTTTACTTGTCGCCCAGTAGAAAGTGTCTTGTTCAGCCAGGTTGCACAGTTTTTTCTTTTTATTGCACAAATTTCTCACACACAGAAGCACAGTAAATATTAGTAAAAAGGGAAAGAAATGGGCTATTGAACCATGTATATATGGACATATTGCGCTCTATGGTTGCTCAAGAAAAAAAATCTTAACTGGGAAAGTACAGTGTCGCAGACGGCGCCAGAACATCATTATGTATGACTTCACTACACATGTGGAATTGTGGGATTAAAAAAAGAAGAAGGGATCATCATCTGAATCACTGCTGCTACAAGCAGCCAAATGATCGCTTCCAGATGCAACAGAATCGCCAGAAAGGCGTCGTTCGCACGAGGGACCGGCAACAAAAGCGTCTGCCATCTTCGTAAACAGACGGAGCGAACCGCACAGAGAGAGAGAATAAAACATTTATTTGATGTTCTTCGAGAAGATCGGTGAGTGGGATCCTTAGTCCGGGATCCCATTGGCGCGGGCCGCTGTCCTTGCACGTTTCACGAGGGCCTCTTGGGTCTTCGGATCCGAGCTGGACAGAGCTGCCTCCCACCCTATAATGTTTTGTTGTGTCCTGGGTTGCATAGGTGGGTTGTGTGGGCATTCCCATACCATGTGGTACAGGGTGGCTGTTTTATTGGCGCAGAACCTGCACTGTGATGCGTATGTGTCGGGATCTATCTTGGACAATATGTATGGGTTGGGGTAGGACAAGGTCTGCAGGCGACGCCACGCTACCTGAGATTCCTTGCTGAGGTTTGGCCCCGGGGGGCGGAAGTTTCCGTCTTTCAAGTCTTTGGTGTTCCAGAATATCTGCGTATGTTAGCAGCGGGTCCATACGCATAGCCGAGGGTGGGTGCGATATGCCGGGGTCGGAGGTCCGGAAGAGTAATTCTCGGGCCGAGGCATGGGCGAGCTCATTGCCTCTAACTCCGCAGTGTCCGGGTATCCATATCAGCTGTTTCCATTCACCCTCTGAGCGTGGGGACGATAGCTGTGTTAGGATTCGGTGCGCAATGGGGCCAATGTAGCCTTTACAGAAATTTCGGTAGGCTGCTTTTGAGTCTGTGAGAACGAAGGTGGACCCGGGGTTTCGTAGGGCGAGGGCGATTCCGGCTTCTTCCATGCTAGTTGTGTCTGTGTCTTGGGCTGATATACAGTCGATCTGTTTACCTCGATGAATGACGCTTGCCGTGTATTTGCCGTTCACTGGTCCAGCTGCATCGACAAAGAAGGCGCCCTCAGCGTCCGAGTACTTGTCGTGAACTTTTGCCCGTGCCCGACGTCGATGTTCGTGGAACTGTGGATGCATGTTGCGTGGTAGTGGTTTGATGATGAAGTCCTGCCTCCATTCATGTGGGATACGTTGTTTTCCCCTCCTCTGAATGGGGGCTTCGATGCCAAGTTCCGATAGTGTTTTCCGTCCCGTTTTAGTAATGGCCAGGCGCATGACTTGATTCGTGTGGTGTGCTTGGAATAGTTCGGATGCGGTATTGTGGAGCCCCATTTGAAGCAGACGTTCCGTGAGTGTCCACGGGGGAAGGTTCAGAGCCTTCTTGAGAGTCACACGTATGATTCTGTCTATTTTGTGCTCGTCTGCTTTCAAGATCCTTAGGTAAGGAAAGCTATAGGTTATGCGACTGATAACAAATGCCTGAATGAGTCGCATTATGTCGTGTTCTTTCATCCCTCGTCGTCTGTTGGCCACCCGACTAATCATGCGAGAAATTTGTAGACCGCACAATTGGAACCGCCGCTTAAATCGCCGCCGCACGGGAAAAATACAAACTACGCAAAAAATGAAAGATTGGTGCCTAGAGAATACGACAGATGGTGCTGCAAGTCCATAGGAGCGCTCATATTTTAAAAATAGCTTGTGGCGCGTATGGGTCACCGGTGACCCATGTCCTATGGACACGGTAACGAAAGAGTTAAATTACTTCAATGGGTCAAAGGTGGAAAGCCATCAAGGGAAATAGATGGCTGTAATAATGAAAGAAAATCGGTCACAATTCCTTATGTTCATCGTTTTTCACATTGCGTCAAGAATATAGGTTCAAGATACGGCGTAAATGTTGCTTTGTCCGCTCCCAACAAGCATGGATATAGAGTGTGCAAGAAAATTCAAGATAAAATATCCGGAAAAGATGATGACAACGTTTGCAAAAAAATCAGGCACAGAAAACAATGCGTGCCGTGCAATATGGGAGTGGTATATTCGATTCGTTTAACGTGCGGGGGGGTGTTACATCGGACAAACGGGCAGGTAGACGTCTAAATATTAGGTTGAAAGAACATGAACACTCATTGAACACCAGAGGATATGCTCATTAGGCTCCGCATGTTAACAGTCGTGGGTGTGAACCGAAATTCAATGAGGTTATTATTTTGAATATACATCGGAACCAGTTTGTTAGAGAGTTAAATGAGGCTTACTGCATTAGGAAACATTCTGGTTCATTCATCAGTGAACCATCGGTGACGTTGCTTGATTGTGAGAATAAATTTTTGAACCAAAAATTGGGGGGACCCTTAAGCTTCGCCTTTAAGAGTTGAACGCGATAGCGATATCCCGTCCCTAGTGCGTACTTCAATCACTTAGTGCATACTATGTAATGTGTAGTATGCTTTAAACCAGGAGAAATTATGCGCGGTAAATGTGGGAAATGTTTTCGAACTTGCTATGCACCCACTACGTGGTGTTAAGGGAATACGCGCAGTAAGGTGTGTGCCGTTTGTAATGGGTGGCTGGCTTTAAACTATGGAATCATTATGATAGTCACATATTCTGACGCCCGATGACAATGTGCGCTTGTACCACGCAATATTCCTGGGATATTACATGTTATATTGCGACGCCTATATAAAGGACGCTTGCGCTTGCGAAGCGTGGAAGTTATTTTCACTGCATTTCCAAGCAGAGGAAGTTATTTTCACATTATTTCCAGCCATCATGTAAGAGAAAAAAAAAAGAGGCATGGCTGTGTGGTAGAACACCTGTTTGCCACGCACACAACCCGGGTTCGATCCTCACTCGGACCCGAGAATTTTTATTATTTATTTTATTTGCATCTTTCTCGATTTTTCGGTCACGGACAAGATGATGATTTTTCGCTCACAACCAAAGACGCCGACACCGACGCCGGAATTTCTGCTAAACGAGCTCTTTAACGTTATCGCGTTAATAAATGTGACTTTGATGTACTACAACGTTTTTTTTTTTTGTGTGTGTGTGTGTGTGTATGTGTTAACTTGGTTCTTTGTTGATACGCAGTAATTTGTGCGTTCCTTCAGTTTGCGCATGCGGGAAGCTTACGGTGGTTGTTCTTATAAGTGTCGTTTTTGAAATGAAAGATTCACTTGTGAGACAGCGCTGTGTTTCGCGTACCTTCTTTCTTCTTTCCATGTGTGGTTGCGCTGTCGTTCCAGTATGAAGAGGTCTTTGCCCTGCAGTAGCCGCAGTCAGGCTGCTGCTGCTGATGATGATGATGACATCGACACGTCTTACCTCTTTGACTATTCAACAGGTTGCATTGCCGGACACAAACACTCATTAGCTGTAACCTGACGTGTCAACTGCTTCAAGGAATATTTTTATCGTATAACCAGGGCGGAAATGAGTACAACCTTGACTGATAAAACTGCGACACAGGACTCCCTATCCCATACCGAAACACAACGCAGTGAAATGCAATTTCCTCTGACAGAGATTTTTTCTATTGTCATTGTCTGACTGCACGATTTGAAAATTTCTGGACCAGCTTCGCTTGCATTCTTTTTTCTTTGTTTGTTCACATCAGTGAAGAAACTTTTGAGTGCAGTTTGCTTCTTTCTTAATTATTCTGTTTTGTGTACTTACGCGTGTACCACGTTGCTAAATTCTTGCATAAGGTCTGAGTATTCTTAAATAAATAAAAACAAATAAGGTCTACGAAAGGGCGATTTCCAAAAGCAGGAAAAGTTATAAACACAGAAATTAAATTGATAGTACAACGGCAGCTGCAACAACCACAAAAAAAAAAAAAATGTAAAGTCTGCTGCAGCGAAAAGAAAGTGTTTTAGTTCTGCATGCACGAAACCTCTGAGCTTTTTGAAATTTGAATGAAAATGAAATAGGTTGTGTCTTCCAGCGTAATAATGGTGAAAATTGTACCGACTTTTTATTATTCATAGTTGATACAAACACTGCGTAAGATGATATTCACAGCTGATGGTTCTGTAATTCTCCAAGTCTTTTACGACTCCCTTCTTGTGTATTAATACAATGTTGCCGGTTCTTTCAGTTGACTGGCGCACTTGAGGTCTTATGACATTGTGTAGTGTCGCAAGTTTACCGAGTATAAAACCCCTAATATTACAGCGAAAGCTGTTATGAGATCACAACAACAGCCATTTCCGGCACCGTAGTCGTCCGCCACCCCCGCCGGTGTCCGTAACCTCTATCGCGCTAAATAAGCAAAAATGAAATCATAAAAAAATTCTCAAGGATCTGATGGGATTTGAACCCGGGCCCTCTGCGTGGCAATAGAGCATTCTACCACAGAGTATATTCTACGCTAGTGCTCGGAACTCCTTCGAAAGAATACCCCATACAGGCGCCATCTCGGGCATGGAATAGTGTTAAGAAATGTAATATAGCGTCGCAGAAGAGTAAAATAACAACCAGGCGTCACACAATGCGAATTGCGCAACGAGTGAGTCGTTGAATGCTCCCAACCCATTACAAAGGGCTCATCCATAATTTTCCATCGTCATCTGTCACAGCACAAAGAAAGCGCACATAATGCCTTACAGGTATATGTATATAGCGGGTAACACGCTTCTCCGCTGAACGACGAATAATGATAAAGTGGGTGCTCCCCATCTTGACAAAAATTATGATTTATGGCATAGTGGGTACCTTGCTTGTACACTTGTATGAGTTGCCCCTACAACCTGCAACGGGCTCTAGAAATGCCGCTCTTGCAGCTTTCGCTGTGACTGTGCTGCGTGTTCCGCACAGGCCTGGCGATTTTTGAAAAAATTAGGCAGATCCCTAGTACCATGGAAATCGATGTTATGCGAAGCATGCGGAGGTAAGGTGAATTAACGAGGCCATGAAACATCGTATGCACCAACCCAAGCGTTTTCATGTGTGTGTGTCTACCGTAACACTGTTCGTTTAGTTGTTAAAGATACAAAAAAAACAAAGGTTAACAGTCCAATATGGCGGCACTCAAGCCCCTCCGTAAAATAGTCTATATCATGTATGAAGTTGCATGGCCCTTCTAGCCTCATCGACAGTTACACCCAGAGGCGCGTGCATTGGGAGAAGCCCTTCCCCCCCCCCCTCCTTCTGACTTGCCAGATTCAACTGAGGCGGGCGCAAAGTCGGCTCCGTACTGTCACTCAGTCGGAGGACCTATCATGTCATTCTTGTAAGTGCAGAGTCATGACCACATACAAAGGTTTTCGACAATGATGGCAGCCAAGGGCACCTGATGTCTTGCTTTGCATTCCAAGAACTGTTTACTTTTTGAGGAGGACGTCATTGTTTCATTTTCATTTTTCTTTCATCCTTGGCAAAGCTTGTTTTTTTTTTCGAATTCTATAAAATGGGAAGAGGGAGGGTAGGCGTTGCATTGAAGCTTGGCTCCTGTAATGGAGTATACTGCACACGTCTTTGGTCACACCCTTGGATTCCGCGTCCTGATGTTCTACTTTGATCGCACTCGACCATAGCTGGCTTATCTGCAAAATTATGAAAATTTCTTGAACAGGTGGTGTCAGCCAACATTTAAACAAGTAGAAGTGTCATTGTCAATTCTGCTTGTCGAAATGTCGGATCCTCAGGCTTCCGTGTTTCCCTGAACGTCTAGCCGTATTTATATATCTGCGAACTGTGCGCTTCAGGATATAGGTGCATTCTGACACCTTCATGATATTATTGAAACTGCTATAATATGAAAAGAAGACATTGCTCTAGCTGCTTAACTCTTAGTGCCTGCATTTCAGTCCTTCCTGCGCAGTTTTCTTTTAGCTGTTCTGGCGCCCACTTTTTCTTTTAGGGGCGAAGCTCCTTAGGGTGTGGGTCTGTCCCTCCTCTGTCGTAGTAGTAATAGTAGTTGTTGTAGTAGGTAGATAGCCACGTATAGTGGAATGTACCCACTCCACGTGATAAAGATGACGATGACGCAGTATAGTGGAATGTACCCACTACACGTGATAACGATGACGATGACGCTGATGGCCATGAAGTATAAGCGCGTTCCAGACCACACATTCTCTTTCTGCCATGGATGAAAACGATCGAGCTTCGCCCACTCATCATCATTTCACTTCGTGGATATGGCGTGATTTTTTTTTCTTTTTTTTTACTGCTATCTAGCTGTGTCTATTTTACGGTATATTTCTTTATATACCACTCAGTTTCTTCTTGTTGATCAGCGTTGATACCTGAGCAAATTTTATTTAATCCCTTATCACCTTCATCCGCTGTCATACCTTTTATGAAGTATTTGGTGGTTGGAGAGAGGTTGCTTATTTCTTGCGTTGGTCTTCACCTCCAACTGCAATTGTTGCTTCAGAAATCAATCTAGTTAGTTTCGTTTATTCCCTCGAAGTCCCAAGGCATATTATTTGCTCTCAAGGGCAATCCTGAATTCACCTGCTTATGGTGACCGTACCTATACTTCGTACCGTTCTTTAGTTACTATTTTTGCCGTTGTTCTCCTGAGATTAGGGCCGATGCTCTCCCTCACTAGACTGTGATCGTTACATTTTAACTTAACCCGGTATCTATGCATTTTACTATTGCGAGGTCTTCGCGCATTATGGAATCCATTTCGCTTGTTCCTTCTTCGTTTGGGCTTTTTCATGTCGATATGCCTATATTTCAGTGCTTTCGGAAAATAAATTGCGAAGCTTTCATTAAAGGGACACTGAAGAGCAAAACGATTTTTTGCGTACTATTAAAGTACAATTTCACAATCCCGAAAACACCATGCAGTCTTACCGCGACAGGACGTTTGGTAAGCGAGAAAACGCGCGAAAAGAAAATGCATTGTAGACGCCACCTTGAGATTCCCGCACCAAACACAGTGACGTCATAGATTTAGAAGGCGTCTACTGGGTCCTACGTAGCTTCTAAGCGATGAAAATGAAATACATTGTCATCTGTGGGTGCCATAGACCTAGCATACGGAGTTTCAGAAAATTTCATCGAGGCAATGTCGCGAAAATACGAAAAATACATTTTGAAATTTTCGACGTCACGCGCGGAGATTTCGGCGCAAAATTTACAAATGAAACTTCAGCATTGATTTTCTCCGCTAATAATGAACTTAGGATAGTGAAACATGTGGCATTAGAGTTCTCAGATTGCAGTTTGTCAATCTAAACCAAGTAATTGTTTCTCTTTAGTGTCCCTTTAACCCGCGCAAGGCTTGAAACAGTGAAACTGGACGATTTTGGCGAATAATCTGACATCTCTCCTCTATTATTTCTTAAGGAGGAAGAAGAGGAGAGGTTCAGGAGAGGAAAAGACGCTATTTCTGCCACATTAACCGGGAGCAGGTCTCAGCGTCTATTATTTCTAGGGCCCATAAGGCCCCCCATGATCCGTTTTCTCAGGACTTCAATTGAGTTGTCTCTCTCTCTCTCTCGACACCAGAGCGTCATATTGCTTCTTCCCTTTTCTTGTCCATGACTCGGGTGTACCGGGCATGTACCAATTGCCAATAGAACACTCTCATAGACTTTCGTGGGGTGGTTGTGGCCGGGCGTTGATGTGTAACCTCATAATACTTTCAGTTTACTATTCAAGCGAAGCTCGTTATCACATATTTCGGTGGCGGCGTTGTCGTACGCGAGAAACCCAGCTCACAATGCCGCCCCTCGAATGCGCGCCGGTCACGCGCGTACTTGAACGCTCCGTTTCCCAATAATCGACGCTCTCCGTGGTCTTGTCGCCGATCGGCAGTTTCTTATATGGCCTTATATGGCGATCTGATCTTCTATCGAGGTCACTTTTCATTGTTGCGTGGATACGAACGCAAGCGCCCAAACGTGAGAATCTTTGGCACCATCTGTGTTGGCGGTAACGCGTTACTTTTTTCGGTAATTAAGTAACGTACTCGTTACCATTATTCCGTAACTGGTAACGTACACCTACGTTAACATTTCTCGGTAACGTGGGGTGCCACGTTACCCTTTACTTTTTATTGCAATCATCCCGGGAGTCTTGCAAATAACTCTCGTCTCTTATGCGCCGCATTCCCACAGTTATCTTTTTGTCGCAGCGGCGGACCGCTGTCGGCCTGCGAGGCGTTGACGATAGAAGTATCATATAATGCAGGGGTCTCAAACTCATCTCAGGCGGCGGGCCGCAGTCACAGGATTTAGCCCCGCAAGGGCCGGGTCAGAGAAGGTAAGAGCAGGGAGGGGGGGGGGATGCTGGACGCCGATTTTGAAATACTTTTTTTCTTTCAAGGTTACGCTTCAACACATGGTGACCACACGCGGTACCTCACGACTTAGTCATGTCTGTGCATTTAGACCGGTCATACCTGTGTAGCTCACGCACATGCTTATTTATGAAAATTAAAAAAAAATGTGGGGTGATGACTGTCATGTGCAGGCTGCGGGCCGCAAACGAGTTGTTCGCGGGCCGCGTGTTTGAGACCCCTGATCTAATCAGTTCGTCGACCTGATTCACAGTAAATGCGGACGTATTCAATAAGAACCGAGGCAAGCCGTCCGACGACAGCTTTGAAATGGAGAGGTTGCTTAAATTCTTCAAGTTGTAGATGTTAGCAATTTGTCCCTGTATTGCTATATCGCTGTTTATCAGCTCTGTTTTCAACATAAAGTTTGCTTCTGTCTGCTTCGAACTGCGAAACCTGCTTAAATAGGCAGTCGCGTTTCTACACAGTTCCACTTGGAATAATTTTTCTAGCATGCCTGTGCTCCGAGATATCCCGCGGCAAAGTTTAATTGAGGTTTGCACGATTACGCATGCAAGACAGTGAGCACTGGCGCAAAGCCCCCCCCCCCCCCTCCCCCGCCCCCCGATGTGCCGCGGCAGTTACGTGCGGCGTTCAAACTGGCAACGGGTCGGAGGCATAGGTAAGGATGATGACGGTTACCCTTTTACTACCGGCTGCAGGCGATAGCAAGCATTGACTGCTCGTCACAGCAGGGAGGAATATCGCGCCGATCCTCACCGCCTTGCATGCGTAATCATGCAAACCGCAATTAAACTTTGCACTGGGATTTCTCCGGGAGCACAGACATGCTATAGAAGAATTCTTACAAATGAAACAGTGTAGAAACGCGACTGCCTCCAGCTTTTCAGTACAAACATGCTCGCTCGCTGCAGTAACTAAAATGTTCGTTATTCAATCTTAATTCATTGGTCAGCTGACAGCGTTAATTATTGCATCACTTTGTTCCCCCGGATACATAACTTATATGCAAAGGTGATTTTCACGTGCCTCCCAATGCTGAATTTCAAGAAAGCCATAAAGCTTTATTTTGGACACCCGGTATGTACGTAGTGTACGTGGGTACAACGACGTACGCAAAAGCCACGCCTGGTTATACTTTCCTGCGCACAGGAATAACTCGAAAAAGTCAAGTTGATTACAGCACACAAAACATCAGCAGTATGATGTGCAGTAATTTTATTATGGCAATGGTTGACGCCAACGTCCTTTGCCCTACAGGCGCTAATTACCAACATTACTTCCTGAGGTGTGGTTCGAAAAAAGAACTGATTGCGGCACCTGGTCAAAAGACAGGCTACAGCGCAGTAAATGCGAAGTCGCGTTGCGGTAACAAAAAAGGCACCAGAAAAGGTATCATCTGTGATTACTGTATGTCAAGTTGTTGGAAAGGATTATTGATGTGAAGTCCTGAGTGTTTCGATTTTACTGTGAAACGCCAACTATCTCCCATTACATCCAGTAGCGGTATTAACGCACTTTACGATTTTCACATCGTTGAAACTCGTTTTCGCGCTCCTCAGCTGCGCGAAAACCGGTGCATTTTTTTTCTTTCTTGTAGTGCGCAAGTAGCTAAGCGTATGAAAATTCGCTACCCCACTCCAGCGCTGGGTAGCAAACCGGATGCTAATATCTGGTTAACCTCCCGGCCTTCCTCTTCATCTCTCTCTCTCTCTCTCTTGAAGTTGACAATAACTCTAAGAGTATTTACGTCAGTAAAGCTGCTAATTCAGAAGCTCTGCTCCTGTAATAAATGTGTATCTATTCCTTCTTTTCCAGATATATGTTTATAAATTACACGTTTTATCCGTAGCAACCAGCAAAAATTTATTACTAATGCCCCTGCAAATTGAGAAGTCGGGTACCAATTAATAGCTGAAGGCGAAAGAATTACTGACGCGAAAACCTGGTAACCAGCCTTGCATAGAATGCAAATACAGAATATCATAACATTTTAAACCGTCCTTTTAAAACCATCCATTTTAAACCATTTGAACCATTTTAAATCGTTCAAAGAAGTATGTGCACAAGTTGAAGAAGTAAAATGCATCATGTGCCATCTCGCGTGGCTATCGAATTTTAAATAGGCCGAAGAAAGTTGGCCGTATACGTGCCTGGTGGCTCGTTATCGAGTGGGAAAGGCACTGAATGATTCACCGCAGTAATTGGCGCATCTCGACCACCGCTCGATCCCTACGGTAACGGATGCCTTGGGAGTACGTGTCTGGCTTGCATAATATATTGTCCGCTTTCGCCTTCTTTTGTGTGTCTATACGTAACCGCGTTCTCTGTGACATAACGTACAGATGTGAGTCAGCGCCCGACCTGGTTTTAGAGCGTTTTACCTCGTCTGTGTGGAGTCTTTCGCCCTGATCCCTATATACGCACTAAAAATAAATAAATAAATAAACTATTCTGCGAACCTCACGCATATTCGTCGTCTAGTAAGCGCTCATTGGCGCAGAAAGCTGTTGCAGCTCGTCTGATTATAGTTGAGAAGGTCGTCTATCATAACAGAATTTGAGAATTTATGGCGCCAGCCGACAATGTGCAGGGATGTAGCCAGAAATTCCTTGGGTGAGTCGAAAGGTGTGTGTGTGTGGGGGGGGGGGGGGGGGGGGCACTCTTAATGTGTGTTCGTGCAGGTGTTTGTACGTGTGCGCTCAATATACTGTGTACACAGTACACACACCATATTGAGCCCGATTCCCGGTCCTTGAAAACAGCGACGGGTTTCACAGTATAACTAATTCAATTAACTGTCAGAAATTTGGCTAGTCGCAGAGCATTGATGATTGCATATTTCACACAGAAAAGTCTAAACATACCTGACACCCTATAGTTGTAAATATTTCTCTCACGCTCACTTACGCATTTCATATTTGTGTATATTCTTCCCTTTAATTATTATTTTCTGTCCTCTGTTTCGAAATCGTATAGTCCCTTTCCCATCCCTATATAGAGTAGCATGCCGATGGCATATAGAGACGCCGGCAAAAATCAGTTTTTTTTTCATTGAAGAGTATCTTTCTCTCTCAACATATATACACATCAGAATCTAAAATTTCAATGCGGAAGAGGGGGGGGGGCAGGATTCACCCCCCCCCCCCTCCCGAAACATGTCTCCCGATTCTCCGATGCACGAGGGCGAGTATATATACTATAATGGTCCGTAGTGTGAACGGTTCGCATAAGCATGACCCTGGAATATACACATCTGCACATGTCAAAACCTCCCAAAAAACTTGCGCAGTGAGGCATTTTGGTGGCCGGGCCTCTTCAGCAGCTTCCACGACGTTACACGCCAGCGCTCTAAAAATGGTGATGAGCGGCGTTTGTGCTATCACCGTGACATGGCATATTCTCAATGGAAATTGGCGGGCGCCGGTTTTTGAGAAAGGGAAACGCAAGCAAGCCAGACGACGATTACTGCATGTCGTGGCACAAGAAGACTCCATAAAGGGTGTTTCCTGTGTTTCTTGTCCCATAGTTTGCGCTGTTCTGCCATGGCGGAGGTTGTTCAACACCAACTTCGAACTCCCCCCCCCCCTACTTTCAATAAAAAATGAATTATTTTTTTTACCATTTCATACTCACACATGCAAGCACGCACATATAAGAAAGTGGGACCTGGCCCCCCTACGTGCCTCCCCGGCAGCGTTTCGTCTTCATCAAAATGCAGCCGGTGGAAGCGAGACCGAACCCACGACCTTGAGTGCAGCTCCACAGCAGCAAGACAACCGCAGCAGGTTGCACAAGAACTCCACGCGGTCACGCTTCACGCTACTTAATTCCCCCCAGCTCATGGAAATCCCCGCTCTATGATGCATTACTTGGCGACGGCAGGAAACCACCCGTCTTTGTGCTAAGAGACGCGGAAAAATGAAGTCGTCCGCTCGCTAGCATACGCGCTCTGCTTGTGCCGTTTGTCGCGTTGCACAGCTCACTTCTCGCAAGTATTCATTTAGGCAGTCAAAGTGCAGAAGCGCTCTGCGAAATTAAATGTTGTGCCTGTTGGTGTGCACGTTCCAAAAACAACCGGCCCACCCATTAAATACAGCGCGCCACGAAACATTACATCGAGCACTGTTTTTCCTCAGATAACTAAACACTAAACCTCCAAGCTTCAACGTTCGTGTGTACTCTAAGACAGATGCAGATTCTTATTTTAGTGCGATATTCTATTAAAGAACAGGTTGCATATGTCAATATATCCCCGTAACGCTCAAATCGCGAAGGTTAGAATTTCGTATTTGGCGCCATAGGAAGACTCGTTTTGTTACGTATCATCATCAGCGGAGACCTCGAGTAAATCCACGTGATTTCATTCGCCGCTCGTCTCGCGTGGTTTGTTTGGTTCGGCGCGGATCGCATGTGCATTTCGCTACGCCGTTCGGCCGCCACTTGATAAAGCAGCGGCTATCGCGAGAAAAAATGATAAGCCCCGTTCAGGCAGAAGAGCAGAGCCGGAAAGTATCGTGTTCGGGCCACAACCATGCGGCGGACTGTGTTTTGCAAGCTGCTTCAACGACAAACCTACAACGTCCTATCCGAGAAGCGTCTTTGCGTGGTTTCGCTTCTCGCCTTCGCCGTGCTGGCCGTCTCGGCGTTCCATTTTTGCGAGGCAAGTCATCGACAAATTGTGTCCAACTGTGAATCGTGTGATCAATCATCCTGCTATCTGGCGTGCTTTCGGCGCGCCGGCTAAAGCCTCCGTAGCACGTATCGGTTTACGGTTGTCACGCGCAAGGAAGTGGGTTTCCAATAGCGATCGATCTTTCACGACGTCTTCTTTCTCGACCACAGGTTGCGTTTGACTGGAGCAAGACCAAGTATGCTGCCGTCTTTGACAGGTTCCGGGACAACATCGCCGGCGAGAACTACCAAGACAGGTGAGCTATGAAGTTGCGTGAATTGAACTCATAACATGAACTATTCGCGTAACTAACTTGCTACGCTTACTTTTTATGCATTATCGGCTACGTTACACTCCGTTACAACGAAATTCATTATGATTGCAGTCCACAAATAATCACGTTTTATGCATGTAAGAAAAAGCGAAAAAAAAAAAAAAAAGAAAGCACTGATGGTTGCCGATTATACGTATAATTATCACACAAGAGCGACGATACGCTTCTTCTTCTTTTTTTTTTTTTAAGTTTAAGTCGGAATGAAGTATGTCGTTTGTTATGATTGTACTTGCAACATGTTAATTGCTGTTCTTAGAGTAACGGAAAAATAAGATACACTATATGATCGGCAGTAACCTGTAGCAGCTTATATGCGAAGCTGGCTATTGTAGAAGGGTTTCTCATATGCTCCATTTAACTAACTATAACAGTATTTATTGCCTTTTGCTGGGAACTTGCCCTTGACGTCTGATTATATGATAATTCATTTTGTGGGGCGTTGACGTTCAAGCAGGTAAACTACTAATCAAACGTGTAATACGCAGCTGGTTGTGCTGATTAAGATTTCCAGCAAAGCTGTATATAACTAGGCTGTGTCTATGCGTGCGCAAGATCTCCTAGCACTGGTATGTGCCCCAGAAATTGGGCAAATCCCGCTGCTCCCCAATGGTTCACTAAAAATGAAGACGGGAACACATGGGTGGCACGCACCAATCATGATTGTGCACGAAACACCAAGCACTTGTGATAAGCCAGATGAGATGACGCATGTCGTGGCAGAGAAGACGCATGCTGCTCAAACGGAAAACTTTAAAGGAGCATACGCTACATTCGAAAGGGAACCTCTGGATAGACATTTCACATTTAGTTGCAGGGTGTGCTATTGGCTGTAGTTCAACATTTTGTGTAATCTCTGTGTCGTGTGCTAAACAATTTCTCTGATCATCCTCATCCCCAGAGCAGAATGTTTCCTAAATTCTTTAGTTTATTTCTTTTTTTTCTCTCACGTCTGACTAACAGGCTGTGCCAAGACATGCCGATCGATGCTGTCTACACCTGGGTGAATGGTACCGACCCAGAGCTCGTGAGGAATCTCTCTCTCATCAGGAAGCAACTGATGCTAGAGGCCAACAAGTCGAGGTAAGCACGGGCAAGAATACAAAGTGGCATGTATGAAAACTTACATGCAGTGGAACAGCAATAAAAAAAACAAAAAAGCTCCATAACACTGTATTCCTCTCTCTCATTTAGATGTATACAATTTTGTACTCATTACCTTTAATTGCATGCTTACTCTAAGTGGGATAAAAGATTGAGTGTTACGGTCGTGGCTAACAGCGCAAAATTTACACATGGAAAAGAGTCCTTTTTACACTGCTCACGATAGCACGTAGTAGGGCACTGAGAACAGTTGCTGTAATGTTAATCCATGTATGGAGTTTAAAGTACTGACAAGTTATAATTTATTCACATTGATTTTCTTTCTAAAATCTTAGTGGTCAGTACACCTCCTTCTCGACTAATCTAGCTTCTTTTCTCAGAATTCATGAGAGGGTGTTTCGTAATCACTCAGCTGACGCACAACCATGGGCTCCATGCTTTCCAATGAGCCTATATAGAAATTCATATTTCAGACTTCTGGTACTTTGGAGTAGCAGTTTCTTACTGCCGTGCCTTGAAGAATTATTTGGCGGTGCAGCCGAATTTTTGGAGCACATGTCGCACTGTCGCATCAATTGCCTAGTGAGTGTTACTTTAGGTAGTCATCATCATGAGCCTGTGTTAGATCCAGTACTGGGGAAGTTGCTCTCTCTCTCTGCCATCTCCAATTACTCCTCTCTCACGACAGCGTACCCCACTATATCCCTGAACTTTACCAATCTCATCACGCCATCTAATCTTTTTCCATCTGTTTGCATCCTGTCCAGTGCTGTAATAAGTCCATGAGCTACTGTTCGTGCTTTATGCATTAAGTGGCTTGCCTATCCATTTTTTTTTCAATTTTAGAATATCAACTGCTCCCACTTAATCTTTCGGATCTACATCAATGTCTTCCTCAGTAGTAGAAAGAAAAGAACTAGTCTTTAAAAGAAATTTATACAGATTTTGTATCAAGGCTAGTGCTAAGATTCTGTGTATGACTTCGTAATGCCAGCTGCATTTATTCCAGTCCCATTTGGTTCTTTGAGTCGTGTATTTAGTGTTCATTCTTGTGTTCTCGCAGTCTTTTCCTAAGCACAACTTGCCAATGTGTAATGCAAACAGCCACCGTATCCATGGTTTTTCCACAGTGATTTCACTTCACTGAAATTGCCGTTACTGCTGGCATCACTATTTCAATTGTAATTTATGTACATGTTGTGCAAAGTTTTCTGTGTCATTGCAGCATAAGGTACTGACCTGCTTATGTGACAGTCATTGTGTCAGCATTAATAATCCACACCCTTTCATACTTGATTCATACTCTTCTAGAGGGCAGCTCTTAGGCACCTGTTCCTGCGTTGAATGGTGTAACTGATAGACATGAAATAATAAAATCAGCAAAAAATACTCAGGATCGAATGGGATTTGAACCCGGGCCCTCTGCGTGGCATTCAAGTATTCTGCAACAGAGCCACGCTGATGCTTGACACTCATTTACAAATAGGCCCTATACAGTCGTCATGTCGGGCAAGGAATCGCGTTAACCTGTGTAATATAGCGTGGCAGAAGAGTAAAATAACAACCAGTCATCATGCAATGCTAATTGTGCAACAAGTGTGTGATTTAATGCTTCCCACCCACTGCAAAGTGCTCAGCCATAATTCTTCATCGTCATCAGCCATATGCAGCATCTACAAAGTGCACGTAATAGCTTAAAGATGTGTAGCGGGTACCTCACTTATCCGCTGAAAGACAAATAATGGTGTAGTGGGCGCTGCTTGTCCCAACACGAAGCTGTACTCAGAATTCGCTTTAGGCAGAATTGTTGTCATCGGTGAATTTTATTAGTTATTCTATTCAGGAACAGCTGCAGCATGTAATTGTAGAAAACTGTAACGTGTTTGTTTGAGAGTTTCCTTTCTTCACTCTCCACAAAGTCTGGGCAAACTCTGTGTAGTACGAGTTCTGCTGCACAAAGTTCAAGATTTGTGCCTTAGCCACCACAGTTTTTTCTGATGGGGACAGACTGCAAGCAGGACTTGTGTACTTACATTTGGGTGCCCGTTAAAAAAAAAAACAAGATGATGTAGGAGGGGATTGAAAGCAATCAGGTGTGCCGACTGCCGGACTTGTACAAAGAGATGGTTGCTATTGCCATCTTCAAAAATTTAATTTATAGCATTTACTGCTTACTGCCCCAAGAATGTAATCGCAGGATGACGAAAAAGAAGTAAATTACTTTCGCATTGCATTTCTTCCAACTTTTATCAATTTTATGTAAACACTGAGTGTAATGAGCTGGTGTGGCTATTTCACTGTATTCTGTGGAGCCCTTTAAACCTTCCTATCTGCATTTGCAAGTGTTCTTGAAAGTTTGCTCCAGTCACCTTTTCTAATTTATTCTTGAGAACACTGACAGCCACCAGTGTTGCGGAGTTGCCACTCCTGAATTGGAATGACTCCGGAATCATTCCACATTTTCACGACCCTGGAATAGAATGGGAATGGAATTACGCCTATTTCCGAAAATTTTTTTCGTCTACGCGCTGTTTTTGAAACTTCAAACATTAGTATGTCAGAGCCTCGAATTTAGCATTTAGCAATCAGCCAAGGTATTTTTAAAATGCCTTGGCTGATTACAAGCACTGTACATTTATAAGCAACGCGCCTACTACAATTCTGTCCTTATATAGACTGTGTTGCTCCGAAGTTTGTCTCTATTCTTCGCATAACCGCGGTTCTATGCCGTTGGTATCCGTCATGCGGAACTACGGCGGCGGAATACCCCCCTTACGCCTTGCGATTTTTTTTTCCTCGGCGGCACCCCAGCCGCCTGCTATCTCCCCACCCTTCCCTTCTTTGTTTTTTCTTCTGTAGCCGTCGGCGACTCGGACGCATATCCGAAAAAGCGCTTCACTAAGTTCTGATGCGTATTGACGCTGGCGCGATGCTTGTGTTCACTGCAAGCTTTTGTATACCAGCTTGCGCGCCGTGTCACCTCATACTCCCCTTCCCCCCACCCTTTTGCAATGCTGTCCCCCCCCTGTCTAGACAGATGGGCGCCTTTGCCCGAAACTCTGTCAGCGAAGGTTTCTAAGTCAGCGCAGCACACAGTCAGCGCAACAGACACATGTGGCAAAACTGCTTAGTCTTCTTGAACATTACTTTTGCCAGCATAAAAATATGCTATGTCGTCATTTTAGCATTAACACACTTAAGCCTAAACAATATTAAAACATCAACATTCGTTCAAACTTGCTGACCATGCAAATACTATTGGTAGCGCGAGAACTGCCCCTGTGGGAATTGGTAGAGTGGTTATACTGCACGAGATATGTCACCAAGCTACTATCCCTCGACCCTGGTAACGTGTTTTGCTTACTTTTGCAGTTCTTGATGCATCTGATGACATCAGCTTTATGGGGCGTTCATTCTTAACTCGATAGAACTATGAAGATGCCTTTCCTACATTGAGGAATTACAGGAATGGAATGGAATGGAACTGCCCGGCCATTCCCGGAGTGGGAATGGGCTAAGTTTTTTAATTCCGAGGAATTGAAAGGAATGGAACTGCGGCAAGTTCTAATTCCCCGGAATGGAATGGAGGCGCCCATTCTGCAACACTGACAGCCACCGTACCCGAAAAGTTGTGAATGAAAGCTTTGCTTATGAGACCATATTAGAATTGCCATGAAGCAGGCATTGGGTTCCTCCATAAGTACAGCGCGTTATGGCTGCTAGGGCTTGTTTTCTCCTGGTGAACACTCTTCCAGTAGGGTCAATAAAGAGGTTAAGTAGCCATCACTACATTATCTGGGACATTGCACTGATAAAACAAACTTTCCAAAGTATATGCAACCATAAGGCTGCTTGTGGCATAACTGTGATCGTTATAATACAGCGGTTTAGTTCAGTTCAGTTTAAGTTTAGTATTCGTTCAAAATACAAAGATTCATAATTAGTAGTATGCAGACGAGGGTCCCAAAGTTGAGCAACTGCAGTGGGACCCTCAGTTAGTGCCAAAATCAACTGCACAAAGCTGTGTTCTCCGTAGCTTGACCTGGCATGTGTATAGGTTGAATGAACAGGGTGCGTCAGGTTGGCTGACATTTCGATAGAAGCACCCAGGTGTGGATACAGGATTTTTTTCAAAGAGGGTGTCAGAAGTTTGATGCCTAAAGCTGTGTATGGGGTGTCAACACCCATACTTTAGGTGCTGAGCCGTGCTCCCAGCTAGGGCTGCAGATATTGCGTCTTTTCCTTTCCTCACCCTCTCCTCCTCCTCCTCCCATACTCAACTTACACATTCAGAAATTAACGGGGTTCGGGACATGTGGACCTCCCCCCTCTAGATGCGTCCCTGGGTACACTATCTCTGTCAAAGGCACCCTTGGCGCGTCAGTTTTAAAGTGGGTTGCTTGTGGACGTCATGTCCCATGGTGTCGCTGCCACTACTTGCGACTGATGTTGCATTATTAATGCAACGTCACAGATGATTTGAGTGACACTTAGTGTGAACAACATAATCTGTGTCCATCCAAATGGACTTTGTATCAACTGCAGTGTGGTTATGTGTCTCGGTTTTGCACTCGCATTATGTGTCAATGTGTGACTGCATTTATGTGAACTTTATTGTTGTTATATGAATGGACTTCGTGCTTATGTAATTTGTTTCTCTTATATATCTCAACTGAAATACTTACATGAGATGGCTTAATGTGTGACATTATGTGGCCACTAGTATGTAGATTTTTCTGCAAAAAGGAGTAGCACTATATAGAGCTGCCAACATCTCCTAAAAACATACATTGAAAGAAAGGGACTGCTCTTCTAGTTATTTCTTCTTGTAAGTTAAGTATTTGATCACATTTGATCAGATTTCTTAGAAAAGTAGTTGTTGAATTAAAAGCTGCCGGAACGGTAAGTGGCAACGTATAAGTAATTATGTGTACGTAATTTTTGCCCACAAGCCTGCCTGCTATAGCATCTTAAACACTTCGTAGTGCAGGAAAAACAGACAAAAAAAAAAAAACATCAGATGATATACGAGCGACATACAATAATAATGAGAACTAACAGACAATGATGCCAGGGAAAGTATAGGGGATGTTATTAGAAGTAATTATAATGTAAATGTGAAGAAAGAAAAGTGGACGAAAAGATAACTTGCCACCGGCAGGGACCGAACCTGCGACCTTCGAATAACGCGTCCAATGCTCTACCACTGAGCTACAGTGGCGGTCATCCCTCAGTCCCCTTTATAGGGTATATATGTGCATTAAACGCCGCCTGTTGCCATTGTGGCGAGTGTGGAACACTCTTTTTTGCCTTTTGGCGTCACGTAGCACGTGATCTTATTATGAGCTGGCAGCTGACTAATAATCCCTTGCATACTACCTGAAGGCACCAAGTCTAACCAGAACGAGACCCTCGCTATGAATGAAGGAAAGAAGTGTAAGTTTAAGGGCTCGTTTGCTTTGTTAAACACAATATTAATGAGAACTAACAGACAATGATGCCAATGAAAGTATAGGGGATGTTATTAGAAGTAATTGTAATGTAAATGTGAAGAAAGAAAAGTGGACGAAAAGATAACTTGCCACCGGCAGGGAATTGTAATGTAAATGTGAAGAAAGAAAAGTGCACGAAAAGATAACTTGCCGCCGGCAGAACTTGCCACCGGCAGGTTCCTGCCGGTGGCAAGTTATCTTTTCGTCCACTTTTCTTTTTTCACATTTACATTACAATTACTTCTAATAACATCCCCTATACTTTCATTGGCATCATTGTCTGTTAGTTCTCATTAATATTGTGTTTAACAAAGCAAACAAGCCCTTAAACTTACACTTCTTTCCTTCATTCAGAGCGACATACAAGACATACTAGCACTCATATGTCATGTGGCGTCTTTTTCTTTGTGTCTATTTTTCCTGCGCTACAAATTGTTTAAGAAATTCAACCAACAGGCGCAATTCTCCGCAATGCTGCTATAGCATCATTTGTAGTTTCTAATTTTGCTTCATGAGGTCAAGCTGCATAATTAAACTGTACTTAATTTGTTCTGAGGATGAGGGCCTGTGCTTTCTCACTTTTCAGCCCAGTGGTGTGCCCGTTCAAGATGTGCGTCATGTCTCCAATCCTTATGCTGAAGCACGACGTGAATGGCTCGTCATTGCCAACCGTGCAAGATGGCGAGGTTGAGCGGGTCTTTCGGCTGTCTCAGAACCTCAAGGAGCCACGCTCTCTCGTGGCTCTTCTGTACTCCTCTGTGGACGCAGGTGAAGGGGCTGAACATTTGGAACTCGATTTCTTTTCACGGATTTAATTATTGAATTGTCAGTACTCTGCCCATCTACGGATTTGCCTGTCGTCGGCGCAGTGCCTTTTGTGCTTTACTTTTGCTGGAGCACCTTAAAGGGGCCATGCAACACTTTTCCGACTAATCATCCTTCATTCAAGCAGTTTATTGTCCTACAAATCGGCTGCCGCAAAAATGTCTAGAATCCGTCAAGTACAAGTGGAGTTACCGGGATTTGTCGCACGCTTTAAGGGCTCTCCCTCTCATTTTGTAACACTGAGTGCACCGAAAGCTACGCGTAGGGAGAATGAAAAGTGGGCAAGAAGCTACGACCATTCGTCAACATGCGTCAGGACCATTCGCCAGCGTGCGTCACTTTTTTTTTTTCTTCAAACGTGCGGCTTCCTTTCAGTGTGGTAGTGCATGTGGGCATGTGGTGGCACCTCGGGGTGGCAGCGGTAACTATGCAACTCGTGATTTTAAAATTACCTAGTGACCATCAGGTTTGCGTTTATGGCATCGTCTTTTGGGTTTACAGCATCATTTGTCGAGAGAAGAGAGAGTGATTTCTAGCTGACTTTGAGAATTAATTGTAAATTAGAGGCCGTGTGCTACGCTTTAATGTTTGGCTCACGTGTTCTCAAGAGCCTCGACTACCGATTGGCAGCGTTGTCTGACCATGCTTAAAAAGTCTCGCAGAGTCCCTTTAAGTTAAAGGGGCAGTGACAGAAAAATTTTGGTCTGCTGCTTTTTTTTGCTGCAATATGTTGCTGGGAGCGTGGTATTGATAACACGGCGTACATCACTTGCTGCAGCGCGGGGCAGTGACAGAAAAATTTTGGTCTGCTGCTTTTTTTTGCTGCAATATGTTGCTGGGAGCGTGGTATTGATAACACGGCGTACATCACTTGCTGCAGCGCATGATACATAATTTATTACAGTCTGTTTATTACTGACCAGTCTCAGGTTTGGTTTAGCAGAGCACTGAGAATGACAGGCCACTGGGTGAAACTAACCATGTAACGTGCGCAGTATGGTAAACAAGCTCGATCGCAAACAAACTGCGGCGCACTTTTGCACTACCTTAATCTCATCTTGCATTCTTTTGCCTGCCGCACATACTGCCCGAAGACTTCGCCGTTATTATCATCACTGTCATCATCATTGTGATGGCCCTTAGGGTTTCCATACTTTCAACACATTCTCTGCAGGCATGGACTCGCAAGCAGCTGCCGAATAGTAGTCTGGCACAAGCGCGGCAAAAGGGAAGTGGGTGACCTTAATGTCATCATTACTAACTACGCCAGCTCGAAGCTTGGCCACTGTGGTGACGTTGCAGAAGTTGGGGGGTCACCTCCAGGTCACCTTAGATGATGTCAATGTCGGGAGGTGCAGTGTATAGCACTGGATTGTGCTATCAAACTTCAATATTTATATAAATTGCCTTCCGAGCTATATTTGCTGTTGAGATTTGGTAGACGATATATGCATGTTTACGGGAGTTACCCAGAGGCTACATCTCAACCACGAAATTTTGTCAGTACTATTTTAAAACTTGTCCATTCTTGAACCCTGGGTTGTTAATGAGTTGCTTCTAACATGGGCACAACTTTCTTGGGCTTCCTTGCATAGCATGGAGGCATGCTTGAAAGCAGTTCTTATTGGTACATAAGTAAATCAAAGGGCTCCAGTAAAGGCTTTCTATGAAAAAGAAATTGATGAAGTGGCACTAGCAGCTGATGTCACAATGCAAAAAAAAGAAATATTGCTACCCCCCTCCCACCTTCTCTTCCTCAAAAGAAAGGCTTAGACATGTGTGCAGGGATGCAAATATCAGCTCACCAATTAATGACCAAATAATTAAGAATTAAAATAAGAACAGAAAGGTCATAATGGCAGAAAATAAAGTGCTCCAAAAAATACGTATATGATTTCGGAGCACAGCTCTTTACCATTGGGACTTATGGATGTGTTTTTGGCAACATGGGAACCTTAGGGAACTGCTGTTATGAAACCACAATGTCACCTCCTCAAAGAACTTGGCATATATATTTCTTTTAACAGTGTCACTATCATTCTGTATACTAGCATAACTACAAAGTAAAAGCTTACAACCACCAGTTTGTGGCACAAGGCTGCAAGGAAATCCATAACCCTTCCGCCACCTTGCGGGTTTCCACAGAACTCACTGGCAGTATTATGTGTCAGTGTACTTCGAGTTGTCTATTAATTCACCTTCATGCCGCAAATTGCTAGCTCCTTGGATATCTCAGCTGGTAGAGTGAACGCCCCAGAAAGGCATTGGTTCCGTGTCCGATGCCTTCACCAGGGCAAATCTATCGGCAAATATGATTAGCTTTCTTCATCAAACAAAACAAAGTGCTCATAAGATGACTGTGTTTATGACTGCATGTAATGCAGTTATATTTGCCCACTTTCACTGATATTTATGTAAAAACATCAAGTGCTTTTTCCAGTCTGCCAACAGGCAGATATTTCCTACACCTCTTGACGAAACTCATGGATGTACAGTGAACTCCCGTTAAGACGAACTCGGTTAAGACGAATTCTCGCTTATGCCGAACAACATGGGAACGCGTGTTTGGTTTCCCATAGACTCAATGCAAAAAAAATCTGCTTAAGACGAACCCCCCGAACAGGTCTCTTCGGATAAGACGAACTTTCGCAGTGACCGACAATGCTGGCGATTCTGCGCAAGGAACATTGCAGTATTGGTGGGGCTTCAGGCGAACGGGAGAAAGCAAAAAAAAAAAAAAGAAAAAAAGAAAAAAAAAGCGCTTCCTGGCGCAAAGACCCGAAGCGAATCGCGACGCGGAGGGAGGGAGCGAGATAAGCGGAAAAGAAAGGCGGCGCATAGCAGCTCATAAAGCTGGCAGCTCACCCCCCAGCATGCGGGTGGGGAAAGTGCCGCCTTTATCAGCAAAGAAAGCAACAAAAAGTTGGGGACGCAATGGCTGGGGGGGACCCAAGCCTTTGCGTCCTTTTTGTATTCTCCCACGTTCTTTGGTCCCCCCGCTAGAGCTCAACTGAGAAAAGCAGTACACAAAACCTTGGGCCCCTTACGAGGGTTTCTCATCCGCTGTTTACAGAGGCGAAAACGGGAGGGGGAGGGTGGGGGGCAAGCAAAAGCGACAACGAGAACAAAAATTTCCTGTGCCTTACAATCGCGTACGAAACCGAAACCACGTTTGCGGACGTTAGCACTCCCGTCAGAGGGGTCAGGTGCATTGTCATCGCCCTCCCACAATGGCCAATGGCGGCCGAGCACATGTTGGGTGCAGTTCGCGTTGTTTCGCATAGGGCTTGTGCGCGTCGTATCTTTTCCCATTAAAGTGCAAATTGTGACGCGCCATTTCCATTATGAAAGCTCACGACAAAGGATGGTTATTTTGCACACCGAATACAGCTGAGTTGCATCTTTTTCGTGTGCCCGAGGCTTGTGACCGTGAGTAGCGCGAACGGAGATCTTCAGCTGCACGTCGATCAGGAAACGTTATTACGGGCCGAAAACAGGAAAATATGCGGACCTCGAAGAAAAGCTCGCACTTTCTTACGCAGCTCAGCGTATATTGGCTTTGTTGGCATGCGATCGAGGCTTATACAGAAGTGATATCAGAGCCAGCAAACCAGGCTCACCGAAAAAAAATGAACTGCCAGGAGAATAAATTTTCCATTCTTTGAAGGAAAATTGTGCTTATCTCTCCCTTTTTTTATGGTTTTCGAATTGTCAACATGGGGCCATGCTACGGACTTGTTGTTAAAATGTGTTAGCAATACATTCAAGATCATTATTATGAACCCGCGAAATCGGGTGCTCGTTAGATTCGTGTAAATGCTCTACTGGAAGGCATAGTTTTTATCAAGTTGAGCCAAATAAATGCTTTTTCTGGTTATTTCCACCCAATTTCAAGCCTACTCCATTCAGTGTTGTCAAGAAACATATTTGGATGCACTTGGCATGTTAGCATGTCTTTTTAAGGGGGCACTTCTGATAAGCCGAACTCCTGATAAGACGAACAAATTTCCGTGGTCCCTTCGAGTTCGTCTTAACGGGAGTCTACTGTATTAGTGCAAGGCAGGATTCATGCGCTCGGCGCAACACGTGATTTAAAACGAAAAGGAAATAACTGGGAAATTACAAAGTACAAGTCCCAGTAAACTACTTGTGCCATCACTTGAACAACCATCACTTTCTGCCTTGAGTGTTTCAGGTCAGCATATTTTAGTCAATAGCACTGCTTAAATTAACGTGTTTGAGATATTGCGCATTGTGCTAAACCAATTTACAAACTGTTTCATTGCTGCAAACCAGTTCGCACACCATTCTAAATTTTGATTTCTCCACATTGGAACCGAACCGATGTGAAGTTATGCACGTTGAGAACCAACTTGAACTAAACCTGTATCATTTCCGGCTCGAAACTCTTTCACGACTCCTATTTAATTTTTTACAATAACTCATTTGTTCATTTTAGTAGCACATTTTTGGTTCTACAGCAGGAAACTACGAATTTAGCCTCACTTTGTCTCTACCTTTTTTTAAGACCTCCGAATAATTTATTGCCACTGTGCACAAAAATTTAAGGATTTCATCATCATCATCAGCCTTTCTACACCCACTGCAGGGCAAAGGCCTCTCCCGTGTTTCGCCAATCAACCCAGTCCTGTGCTTTCTGCTGCCACGTTATGCCTGCAAACTTCTTAATCTCATCTACCCACCTAATTTTCTGTCTCGCCCTCACACGTTTGCCATCTCTTGGAATCCAGTCAGTTACCCTTAATGACCAGCGGTTATCCTGCCGACGTGCTACGTGCCCGGCCCATATCCATTTCTTCTTCTTGATTTCAACTATGATATCCTTAACCCCCGTTTGTTCCCTCACCCACTCTGCTCTCTTCCTGTCTCTTAAGGTTACACCTATCATTTTCCTTTCCATCACTCGCTGTGTCGTCCTCAGTTTAAGTTGAACCCTCTTTGTAAGTCTCCAGGTTTCTGCTCCGTAGGTAAGTACCGGTAAGATGCAGCTGTTATATACCTTCCTCTTGAGGGATAGTGGTAGACTGCCATTCATGATTTGATAATGCTTGCCGAATGAGCCCCATCCCATTCTTATTCTTCTACTTATTTCACTCTCATGGTTCGGCTCCGCGGTTACTACCTGTCCTAAGTAGACGTACTCCTTTACAACTTCCAGTGTCTCGCCACCTATCGCAAAGGGCTGTTCTCTGCCAAGATTGTTCCGCATTACTTTAGTTTTATGCATATTAATTTTCAGACCTACTCTTCTACTTGAGGAAGGAACGGCAGAAACTGATACGCAAGAAGCCGATTAATGAACTAGCTCTGAGAGGGAAAGTACAGGAATTCAGAGTTTCACTTCAGAATAGGTACGCGGCTTTAACCGAGGAAACCGACCTTAGCGTTGATGCAATGAATGATAATCTGACTAGTATCATTAAGGAATGTGCAGTGGAAGTCGGGGGGTACAGTCGTTAGACAGGACACTGGTAAGCTATCCCAAGAGACGAAAAATCTCATTAAGAAACGTCAAACCATGAAAGCCTCAAATGCAACAGACAAAATAGAGCTGGCGGAGCTTTCCAAGTTAATCAGTAGGCGTAAAGTAGCCGACATAAGGAAGTATAATATGGAGAGAATTGAGCATGCTCTAAAGAATGGAAGAAGCCTCAAAGCTATGAAGACAAAACTACGCATAGGCAAAAATCAGATGTATGCATTAAGGGACAAGGAAGGCAAGGTCACAACTAATATGGATAGTATAGTTGAGGTAGCGGAAGAGTTCTACAGAGATCTGTACAGCAGCCGAGACAGTCAGGATGATAACGTAAGAAGCAATAATAGCCCAGAGGAATCTGACATCCCACCAGTATTGACAGGAGAAGTAAAGAAAGCCCTAAAGGGAATGCTAAGAGGCAAAGCCGCTGGTGAGGATCAGGTAACATCAGACCTGTTGAAAGACGGTGGAGAGATTATGCTAGAAAAACTGGCCACCCTGTATACGAAGTGTCTCTCGACAGGGAGGATACCAGATTCTTGGAAGAATGCCAACATCATCTTGATCCATAAGAAAGGGGACGTCAAGGACCTGAAAAATTACAGGCCCATCAGCTTACTGTCCGTTGTCTACAAGCTAGTATTTACAAAAGTAATTGCTAACAGAATTAATACGACATTAGAGTTCAATCAACCAAAGGACCAGGCAGGATTTCGTACAGGCTTCTCAACAACAGACCATATTCATACTATCAACCAGGTGATAGAGAAATGTGCGGAATACAACCAACCCCTATACATAGCCTTCATAGATTACGAGAAGGCATTTGATTCGGTGGAGACATCAGCAGTCATGCAGGCACTGCGGAATCAGGGCATCGACGAAGCCTATATAAACATAATGGAAGAAATCTACAGTGGATCCACAGCCACTATAGTCCTCCATAAAGAAAGCGACAGAATCCCAATAAAGAAGGGCGTACGGCAGGGAGACACGATCTCTCCAATGCTATTCACCGCGTGTTTACAGGAGGTTTTCAGGGCCCTAGATTGGGAAGAGTTAGGGATAAGCGTTAATGGAGAGTATCTCGGTAACCTGCGATTCGCTGGTGACATTGCATTGATGAGTAACGCGGGAGATGAACTACAGCTTATGATTACTGAACTGGATACGGAAAGTAGAAGAGTAGGTCTGAAAATTAAGGATCTAGGCTAGGGCAAAACAGCAGATCATGGACTTGATGTACGCTCATCTCCATGTACTCTCTTTCTGTATAACAGCCAAGCGGGTTGCTGCAATTGGCCACACGCTCGTGTCTGCAAGGAACGTTTCAGTCGGTGTCACGTTTGTGACAGCCGACACTGCAGCCAGTAGCACCGTCCCACTGGAAGACATGCTCATGGTGTCTGGGATCTCGTCCGGAGTGAGTGCCCAGGACGTGACCGAGAAGTTATCTTATGCGTTGCAGGATGGTGTCGTCAAGGTAATTGAAGTCATCCAAAGTTGAGGCGGGCACATTGTTTATGGACTGTTGTATTCTGGCGGGGAACTTGTAGAGATTTTGTTGGCTCTTCATTGCTAAGTGACCTGGTTTTAATACTTGCGAATATTGAGGAATTTTCAACATCGTCGTTGGTATGTGGCTGTGGAGAAAAGCTTGCGCAAAATTCTAGGTGTCTTTGCTTTGAACGCAATATGTTCCTTTCTCAGAGCAAGGATTTTCAAACCTCTCAGTTATTTTACTTCATTAAATACAATTTTACAAAGTTAGCGATTCATGGTAAGACAGCAAATGCTCAAAGTGATCAAATGTGCTAATTGGAGGGAATTTAGTTCTATTATATGTCCTCTGAGAGCTCTGAAAGGTATGTTAAAAGAGAGAGTCATAAATGCATCTGTTCTTCTGATAAAAATAGTGCATATGTGTCAGCATGAATCTTAAAGTAGGTTTTTTGTAATTTGATGTTAAATACATAAATGTGAACCACAAACCACTTTAATTTCGGCATAGTTGTGGCTTTGCCTTCCTCTTTCAGATCTTTTATTATGAGAGTTGTGATGAAAATATTGCTTGCAGTCAAATTAAAATGCAGTCGGTCTGTTTCATAATCCCTCTTGACGATTATTCATTGTCGATTATAGGGGACTCTATAAGCTTCATCGCTATTGTTTTCGACGAAATTCATTGATGTTTTATGTAGGACTGACCTTCCATACTTACACAGGTGTACATGTACGAGGAAGAGAGCCTGGCTCTAGTGGTCACCTCTGGGAAGTCGGCAACGGAGGTGCTGTCCAAAGTGAATGTGTCACTCAAGGCACGATTAGTCACAATCAGCCGAGTGTCCCTAGTCGTCGATCCCCTGATGGTGAGTGGCCAGTGTCTTTGTAAAACCGAAGGGCCTTGTGGTCTACCAGATGTGTTGTCAATAAACGATGCAGCACGTACGTACACTCAGACCTCATTATAACAAAGTTGCATCTTAGACGAAAATAAGTTCGTGATATCCGAAAATTTGTTGTAAACGTGTATTCATAACACTGTATCCATTACAAGACTGTTCTTCATTAACTTCGTTATAACCGATATTTCGTTATATCCGGGTTCACTATACCGAGGTTTGAGTGCAGTTTTAAGTACCAATGTATTTGTGCAGGACAATGAAGACCTTGTGGCAAGCCGATTTGCTGACAATGACGTGAGTTTTTAAAACTTTATCCTGAATAGATACATACTGCACAGTTATGTTTGGTGGCTGCATGAGATTGTGTGACCTTGTCCATTTTCACTGCCTTTTGTCTGCACTTTTATCACCCTGCTTGCCAGTTTCCCGACCACAAATGCATAGCGACCCACCCAGCCGTTGCTGACATTTCAATTTTATCTTCATTAAAGACAGTGTTGTGTTTTATGTGTCCTTGTGTAGTTGTTTTCTGTGCTGTTATGTATCCTGAAGGTACAATTAAATGTTGCACGGTAGCTGCTGTTACTGAACCATGGTCATCAAACATGCTTTTGAAGTGAAACACGCCGACTTATTAGTAGTAGTTTTATGTTCAACAATAGTTTACAACAAGCTGCCAGATTTGGGTTTAACTTGCCTGATGCTACTCTGTACTTCTAGACTGTTTCTGGTTTAACTATCGGAAAATCTTTGCTCTATTAAACCATGTTTTCGACTACTCAATGCAAAGTCTCTATATGACATTTCCATCCGTAAGCTTTTGCAGTAATTTCGTGTTGTGCTCCCATAGCAAGCATTAGAGAAGGAAAGTAGCATAACATGCAGTGAAACTTGTTTCTTGCATTTTTGTTCTGTCTTTCCATTCATGCTTGCTTAATTTTTTAGTCGTACTTGGGACCTTTACCTATGAAGATATTTAATGGCATTTTTAAGCCTTGTTTTTGGTTTCTGCCATAAGCATGCCCCATACATCCTTGTGTTTCATTGTACCTCCCGTGACCTTGTGGTGAAATGCAAGGCTCATCGAGTTAACATGTCACCTCTGCAATAAGAATGTAATGTCGATGAGTCCTAATTAAGATCTCTGTCCTTCTATTTCATCATCTGGGCTATCATTGTTACTTGTTGTCTTTACCTTGTTCCCCCCATGCATCTGTGTACTGACCATAAAACTATTCACCTACTTCTGTTTGACTGCAATACCAGACAGTCCCAGATCTTGGCCTACGGGGCTCTTGGAACAAGATGTGGTTTCTGTAGAGCTGTGCGAATGGCAAAATTTTGGGCACGAAGCGAGTTAGAATATTGATGTGCGAGTGCGAATCGAAGTGAATATTTTTCGAATATTTCTAGAATATTTTTCGAATACTTCGAAGCGAAATTGCGGGGAAAAAAAAGTTGGAAAGGATTCCTAAGCATATTCTTATCGAATAGCAACATGAAAGTGTTTCTTTTTGCTGGGTTGAGGAGTGCTGGTGTTTCATAGTTGTCTTATCAAGAATGAGGCAATGCAGAGGCCGAATTGTACTTGTGTACATGATTTGGTAAAACCAAAGTGTTGCCGACAACACTTTACACATGAAAGGCAAAGATGCTATTTCCTCAGTCTCTCCTCCTCTTCCAACTTTTGTGGAAGCCCAACTGATGTGGCGGACAAGGATGTGCTCCCTTCAAATCCGGAGTTCCAAATCTGCCTCATAGACATCAGAATATAAGAACATCCGAAATTTTGGATTCTAAAAATCTTCAGCGTCCGATTTTTCAGACTTCCTGCCCAAATTTTAGGTTCAAAACAGCATTGAGCCCCCACCTCTGCCCCATCTATCATCTCAATGTTGGAACCAGCGTTTCCTTAAAGGGACCCTGAAACGGTTTTGACGATTTTGTACAAGCAGATTGGGCTGGTAGACCAAGTCCTAAGGGTTATTTACAGACTGATTTCAGCTCTCTGCGTAAACACTGTAATTCTTTACAATGCTTTAAAGCTGCGAATCACTGCAGATCACTGCGGATCAGCCAAACGCACTTTCAACCACCCATTCACAGTACGACAGCCACTGCAAGCGTGACGTCACCCAGGCTGTAGATCTGATTGGGTGTGGCACACGTGTAAGTAAGACCGGCTGATAGGGTGGTGGCACCTGTCGGAGCAGATATCAACCACTCCGCGATCTCCTCTCTGTTGCCAGACGGCGTACGTGCTGCCGGGTGCACTGGGCTATGATCTCCGAGATTGCGCGCAACCTGTCGGCGTGCGATCTCGGAGGTCATGACTGGGCGAAGCTCAAATCGTCGAGCGCACTCATGAGAGCCCTGTGATTGTCAGTGATGCTAGCGTGTCTCATGAGTTTGAGGAGGCAAGGCAGGGGTGAGAAGGAGGGTATGATGTAATTGTCCGTAGTGGCCTTGGTACACGGCGTGTCGCTAAATTTGTGGTGAGAATGGTTTGATGATGCTCTAGCCTAAACGCTGACAAAACTTCAAAAAAGCGTTTCAGGGTCCCTTAAAGGGGTACTGACACAAAATTTCGCGGCAGAGATAGCCTGCTGGATCGATTCCCGTGTACATGCGTGTACCATCTGCAAAATATCGACAGCGAATAAAGCTTGGAAGGTATTTTATATGAATTTTGAAGTTCACGTGCGCGATCCAGCATTCTGGGCCGCACCTGGCGGCATTGACACCCTCGGAGGTGACCCGCGGTGACCCCCTACTTCCCGGTACAACAGGTTATGATGACGTCGTAGCCGCCATTTCTGTTTTGGCGCGCTCGCCACTGCGCTGTTGGTGACTGCTCGGCGGCTGCTCGCGAGTGTGTGGCCGCGGCCAAGAGGAGGCGCTGCCGCGGCGCACGCGTTGAAAGTTTTGTGTTTGGCGACAGTACAGCTTTCCCGTTTCCTGCTCCCAAGGACTTCTTGATTTCCCTGTGCTGCCTGGGCTGCAGTGACAGGCCACAATGCCGAAATCCTTCTGCGCCGTTTTCCTTCTGCACATCGAAGTCGGGATCAGGCGTATCGCTGCATACGTTTCCCCGCGACGAACCTCGGCGGCAGAAGTGGATCGAGTTCGTGTGCGCTTGTGGACGTATCAGGACTGGTCCCCCGTGCAGAACAGTCGCGTTTGCGGGCTCCATTTCGAGGCGCATTGCTTTACCACACAGGCGCCGGACTTGGCGTACATGGGTCTTCCGACTCCACCCTGTGCATCGCTCACGTCTGGTGCTCTGGTGTTACCTAGCTTTCTTCGGCACCAACAACTTGAAGGGCATCACAATGTTATCAAGTGATTCAATCGAATATTGAACGTAGAAAAAGAGAACGTACTTTGGCTAAATGAATTGCCCTGCAGAACATTTGTGCACGAATGTGTCGGGTCTTACCATAGTACATTGCCGACGCGAGGTTCATCGTGGTCGTCGTCGCTGGTATCGTTGCCGCTTCCCGACGAAGCACTCCTCGCCAGCGGGTCAAACTTGAAGTGATTCGCCCCGTCGTAAATTCCTTCCATCCCCGTCGCAAGAAAATTGTCGCCATCAGACGACGATGAGCCCGAGGACGATAACGGCGACGACATCACGCAGCATGGGTGACAAGCGAATGCAAGCAGACGATGCAGACCGCGCGGAAGTGCGTCACTGTTCTGTGTGCTCCGTGACCGAGCGTTTCACTCGCTAGGCGGCGATAGTTGCACCCGGCGGCTTGTCGTTTTTGGAGCTCTGTCAAACCGAAACTGAGGCTGTGTCGGTAATGAGGAGCTTGTGATTAATTATCTGTCGCGCGCTGCAGCAAACGATGTGCCGTGTTATGACTAACAGGCCCCCAGCAACACATTGCAGCAAAAAAACGCGGGGCGAAAATTTTTGTGTCAGGACTTCCTTTAAGTCAATACATTTGCGACCGTAGCGGAGCCTGAAAGGCAGCTTTGCCGCAATACGAGAGTGTGATGAGGTGAAGCATATTGAAAATCTGAAGGGGTCACTTCCAGTCGGACGTTGGCTGTATTTGTCTTTGGGAAGTTGGAATAGTAAAATTCCAGTGCAAATCGAATCGAATAGCAAACACTATTCGAAAAATATTCGAAATTTCGAATATTTGCGCACCCCTAGATTTCTGTCATGAAGGGTGCATGTAAAGCTTGTTAATATTTTTTGTACTGTATCAGCTATTCTGCATCCTTTCAGTGGTAATCACGTTTCACAGCTAGGCAGTTACGATACAGCCACTTTGAATTCCCTTCCTTCCTCTTTGTTCTTTTATTTGAATAGAAAGCAACCAGTTGTTATAAGCAATATTAGTCGGAGCTTCTGAACTGAAAAAACTCAACCGTTACTAGCGTAATCTGGTGTTCGTACAGAAAGCAGTAAGTGGCAACGGTGTTTTCAATTCTTCCTGTGTGGTGAACTCTTGCTTCCATTCACCAGGAACTGAAGTACTCGTTGCGGTCACTGGAGCGCTATGCCCCCCTGGGTGCGGAAGGTGTACATAGTCACCAATGGCCAAATTCCTTCGTGGCTCAACTTGGATTGCCCTCGAGTCACTATAGTCACTCATGAGGTACGCACACCTGCCTTGCCCTTTCTTTCTTCTTTTCCCTGTTGCAACAAATGTTGTTCCAGGGTTGAAGCAACATTTTCAGCAACTCTAAGGTTTAGGGTTGCTTCGTGCCCCCCGGGCTTCTACAAAAGGCTGCCCATTCGAGCTTATGCTGTGACTGTGCTTTGCGTTCTGCGCAGGCCTGGTGTTTCTTTTTTTTTTTTTTTTAAGTTTGTAGCTTTGAGATAACGCTGCCTTAGTCTAAATTCAGAATGAAATGCTTACTGAATGAAATGCTACATTAAAATTTTGAATATAACAACTGGTGTTTGCAGTCACTCTAGATGATCACATCGTGTCGTTTATAAATCTGGCCTTTAAAGGTGATGTTGGCTTTGATATAAGAGTACGAGTCAATATGATACCTTATGTGGCACAGTCTGGTGGTAGGAATGAAACTACCATTTGTGTTACTTGGCACAAAATTGACACATTCCATTCCGCAAGCTCTATGCAACTTTTGCATGCTTGTAAAGAGGCTTGAATCATCCATAGACCTCACAGTTGTGCTTTTAAGGGGAGACTGCAGTAGAGGAAATTTATTCGTTATAATTTGTCTACAAAGTAGGAATTTTCAGAGTTGGTGCAGCCTGAGGTTTGGCTGTCACACGTTTACTCATATTTCACAGAGCTACTCTGACTGAATTGTCGTGTGTGATTATACCCTTTTTGTGCGCACAAGAAAGGCATGTTTTATGCATGTTTGTGCTCTTTTTTTTTGTGTGTTTTGGGCAGTTTTTGTTTTTGTCCTTCTTGTGTGCCCTCTTTGGGGGCACACAAGAAGGGGGGCACACAAACACTAAATTGGCATGAACTCTCCCATATTTCCACAGCACGACAAAGTTCCAGAAAGGTTGCAGGCCAAAATGATCCTGCCAATAATGTTCTTGCACAAAAATGAAGAATATGTTTTCTTTTCTGTGCATGCCCATTCGCACAAAAATGGCAAAGCAAAGAAGCCATTGCAAATTTCAATTCCAACTAATATATTGAAATACTGACACCTGCAGGAGATCTTCCCCAACAAGAGTCACCTGCCAACGTACAGCTCTCCAGCCATTGAGACACACCTGCACCGCATCCGAGGCCTGTCGCAGCGCTTCATCTACCTCAACGATGATGTTTTCTTTGGCAAGGAAGTGTGGCCAGAGGACTTCTACACCCATGCTGCAGGCTACAAGGTAAGCTTTGACACATTGCAACAATTGTCTTACTGGTACTTTTTCACTGTGTCCTTCATTGGTTGCAGATGCGTGCTGTGGGGCCCTTAACATACGGTTATCCACA
>JALIZH010016236.1:0-65256 GCA_030522465.1 Rhipicephalus appendiculatus | reverse complement strand
AGCCAGGTTGTATGCACGGCAAACTTTGTATTATAATGAGCCACTTCGCAAACTTGAGTACATGATGTGTAGAGGCGGCCGCTTTAGGCTGCAGGCGCTCACATTACCACTGCTGCTTCGATTGCGGGAGAGCTCCGCTTCCACCTTAAAAACGACACTGAGAGGGCGAACGAGTTAAGGAACGTATCACTGTCAATAGCGAAAGCTCTTAATCGCCAACAATGTCCATGCTACACGACGCAGTTTCCGGTGAGCGTCCCTAATGTTGAGCACATCGGTCGCTTCCTCTCTTCTGATGGCCTAGAAATAATTAGGTGTGTTCTATCAGTAGCACACGATGCGAAACGCCGGCCTGTGACCAGGACCGTAGCCAGGAATTTTTTTCGGGGGGGGAACCACCTGTTGGAAAACCTTGAAAAACACCTATTTTCGTTATTTATTCTCGGTAAAACACCCCCCTTCATCCGAATTTCGCGGGGGGGGCTGGCGCTTAGGGCCCCCCCTTGGCTACGGGCCTGCCTGTGACATCTAAACACGGCGATCATACATGCTCAGTCTGGTCGAACAAGTTAAACTGCAGTTCTGCTTCTCGGGTATGAACAGTGCATGGTTTCAGCTGGTCGTTATAAGGAGGATGTCCAAGTTGTTTCTTTTAGGAAAGTACCGCTGATATTTTATTATGTTCTTGTGTGTCTACAGACATTATATTTATTGTGTCGTGCGATCCATGGTGTCATGTCAACGCACCAGTGTATTGAGTTTCCTTCAATACCCCAGGATGGAGCCATGTCTCCGCTGGTGTCTGTTTTTGAATTCTGTTAGCCAACCCGGCGTGGCCAGTAAGTCAGGTGACCTGTTTCACGCCGGTCAATCAACCCTTTTCTTACTCCTTAAAAACGGATGAATAAACGCTGAGAGGACACTCTCTCGCCAGTCTCGCCCGAAGCTCCGTCTGCGTGTCGTCCCTCTTCAGCCCTCCCGTCGCTGGGCCTCTCCGTCGGTCGGCAGCGGGCTACGCCGCGCTCCCTGGCAAAACAACAATAGTTCAACACAAGCTCCGCGGTCATCACGATATTTTGCGGCATCAGGTATAACAGCAGATCAAGAAATACATGCATGTTGTAGGCGAAAGAGCTCGCTGCAAAATTACCGGCAGAGCTGTCATTTCTATATCATCAACCTTGCTGGCAAATTGCACCTTTGCTTTTCACAATTTTGCGCGACTTGTATTCGATTTCCAGCACATAAGCAATGGCGTGGCCGCTAGGCTGAGATGGTCACCTTTGACGCATCGTAAGTTGTTAGCAACTCAATAAATGTAACTTTTTTTTCACGCACATTGGTCGACAACATGCCTAAAATCAATCATCGTGATTTAAAGAAAGTAAAAAGAGCTAGAAGCATGTAGGGAAGGGTGCTTCAGCTCCAATAGCGTGAAACCTGGGAAGGAGCGAAGCATGCAGTGTGCGCCGGTGTTTCCCACAGCGAAATCGCCACTAATGAGCAGTGAGAGACAGAAGAAGAAGAAGGAGAAGAAGGGCCTGACAGAGCTAATGCGCCACATTATTTTGAGAGAGATTTCTTTGATGAGCCACTAGTGGTGCCCAGCCTGAAACCGGGCAGAAGGGTGTTTCAGCCGCACTAACGTCGTCGGAAAACTGCGTCGGAATTCAGCTTTCCCTCAGGTGCTTCTTCTTCTTCTCCTCCTTCTTCCTGTTCTTCCTCTCATTGCCCATTAGCAGCGATTTTGCCGTCAGTTAACTTCGTCATACGCACCGCAACATGCTACGTAGTATGCTTTACGTGAGCACATGAAACCAATTTTAAGACGGAAGTTAAAAAAATACTGTTAATTAATGCAGTCAATCATGATACGTCATCGACTATTTGTTGGGCTAACTGTTGCCTACTTCGTTTTAGGGGCGAATCACCTTAGTGTATCGGCTTTTCGGCGTGTCATGTCGTCGTCACGGTCTATCATAAACGGGTATACTTGTGCGTTCGTTTCGTGAATCCTCTTTTGTGTTTGAGCAGCGCGCTTTAAGTGTCGAGCTGTGACAGTTGTTATTTCGCGCTCATCATGTATATGTTCTTTGCGTGCGTCCTTCCTGATTGAGCAGAGCGTTGCATGTTTGGAGCTGCTTGCCGTTCTTCGCGTGACATTACAATATGTTGCTAGAGCATTCATTTTTTCGCCCTTGTGGCGAAACAATGCACAATAAACGCTCAGCTACTTCTGTGAAGGCACGTTTCACTTTCGTGTTATACGGATTCCTATGACAGAGGGATCAGCCGTGTTTAATTTTTTTTTTAGCCGAATTCCACGGCCGTCTTTTTTTCTTTCACGTATCTGGTCAATCTCGTAACTGGATTATCCCCAAGTAAGCGACTTTTTTAATGGACCGGTCGCGAGTGGTGGAATTTACCCAATTTTTTGTGGCGCATATCCGTTTATCGTGGACAGTGACGACGACATGACACGCTGACAAGCCGAGACCCTAAGGCGCTTCGCCCCTAAAATGGCCTTGCTGAGAAAACTATTCTCAAACTTCGGCGTCTTTGGCACACCACAACAATTCAGCCAAATTTTGAAGCATAACTATAAACAGGAAAACTGCGGATGCTTTAAAGAAAGGAAGATCAAATAATATAGTCGATATGTGCCGAGTTTCATTATTCTCAGCTTAAGTTATCTTCAGAAATAAATTCCTGAAATACAGATATTTTGTGCAGTTTGCCATGTTTGCGATTTTTTTCTTTCGATGATCTTCGACAGCAAATGGTAATAAAATACTGTCATAACATTTCATTTCACAAGTTCAGTGACGGCAATAAATATTGGTACCATGATATTGTCACGTGCGCTCTTTTTTCTATTTCTGTGAAAACGGTCCGCTACACGTACAACCACTGCCTTTCGCAAACCGCGCCCGAATGTCTGGGAGCATTGCAGATTATTTTAGACTCGTCTGATAGGCTTGAGCGCGCAAACGCCAGCAGTCGAAATTAATATGGAACCAGCGCGGCCACCAGCGACGATTCTGACGTTCGATACCGCATGTGTAAATGCCGAAGCGCCTAACCGCAGATCATATTACCGACGGCCGGCGCCCTGTTCGCCACTATCAGTGTGCAGCGTCAACTGCTTGTACAGTACCTTGTCTTTTCAATTTCCGGGCACAAATTGCGCAAATAAAAAGTTTAGTCTTCAATACGCCGACTGCTGCCTTCATCAACGTCACAACCACGTGACAATGATCATCGTTTTTTCGCTTGGCTCGACCAAAGTGCAAAAATTGCGAAATAGGCGGAAAACTGATTTAGGTAGTCAAAACATGTACATTTTATGGGCGAAAAAAAATTTCCCTCTCAGAACTAACTTTGAAATCATTGTTTTGGCTCAAAACATTTTCGCCTAAACTAATGTTCTTCAAAATCGGGAATGCTGACAGGGACATCGTACAGCAAGGGATCTTGCTGTACTTGTTTGCATTTATACCAAAGGGCTATTGCATTTAGTCACTTAAGTGAAAACATCGCGTTTGTGTTCACACTCGCGTGGGTATACTTCTGGCTAATTTTACTGCCGTTGAATCAAGTTGGCTGCTTTTTGGCTAGTTATTCCTATTTGCTAAGTTTCGCGCTTTTGACCTGGCAGCCCTGCCCCCCATCTCGATACGGACGACCACGGAAAAAAGAGAAGCTTTTTCTTCCCCCATGCGGACGACGGAAGAAAAATTGGGACTTTACTAGCCATTTTAATTGTTGCGAATTAACGTACACACAGGAACAATAATGTCACACTTTAATTCTTAAGCAAGTATCAACCGCGCCAATACATCGAAGGACACAGGAAAGCTGCCGTCGAGGTGCCGTACTCGTCATGGAACACTAGTGCCACCTGTTATCGATGAGAAAAAGCGAGGCATCCGGAGTGAGGAGGAAGCACCGGCGCGCAGTTCGAAAACGTGTATTTGTACGTCTGAGCTTAGCATGCGGTAAAATTTTTCTTCCAGCTTCAGTCATAATTGCACACATTTACTCATTCTGAAACGAACGTGATCGTTCACACCACTTCGTAAGTTCCTACCAAGACTAAGGAAAACAAACATTCCCGCTGCAACGTTTCCGTTTACACGGCAATATGGTAATTCTGGTGTCGAGGACCATGGGCATCGGGCTCGAATAATTTTTCTTACCTCCACTAGACGGCGTATGCTGTTCACAGTAAAAGCGACTGAAGAAATGGCGCGCTTTTCGCAAGGGCTGTGCGAGGTGCGAAAGGTCATCTTGCTATATGAAAGTTGCATTCGGGCCGCTCTGTAGCGCACCTATATCGAATCTATGTCACTCAAGCAATTGTGGTTAATGCAGAACGATAGTGACGTGTTTGTTAATTTTCATATCACGTATTCCACCGCTCGTCGATTTCTACCAGGACGAATGAAATATCCAGTACCGAGCGTTGTGTAACGCGACTGCAGCAGTGCGACAGAGTCCAACAGGTGTAGTCACGCCACAGCGCACGTATGGGTTAGATTTTCCCCACTCTCAAGCCAGAGCAACGGAAGTAGATCCAAACGAGAGCGCGTCTTTTAAAAATTATCGCGAGCCAAGCATTCTCGTCCAATGCAGGAAGTCTCAGACTTCAAGTTTCTGGTCCGACATTAGGAAAAATACGTAAGCACAGGTACTGGTTTCACGGAGAATTCGCTTCCCACGGACGGCTGTGTGGCGCAATGCGGGTCATCCTAGATTTATCGACTAGTTGCATGCCTTCTAAAATTTACGGCCAATACGTCAAATAGAAGTGCATCACAACTGTACAAACTGGCGTACCTTAGTCAGAGATTCGAAGAGCAAGAATTAGCTTAAGGGAGCCCTCCAGTGCTTTTCCAGGTGGTCATCGAATGACCACTCAGAGTGTAATGCATAATGAATCGATTGCCTGAAATTTTTCGAGCGAAGCGTGCATTGACTCACCTGCGTAGCAGGCGGTGCTCAAAAAAAAAAAGAAAAAAAACCTTCTCATCCACAGCTGGTGCGCGCTCACCCAAAACAAATAATAAATGAAAGGAAATAAATTTTCTTTCCGGGCTGGGGTTCGAGCCCGGCTGCCGACGATCCGAAAGCAAGTGCCTGCTAAGCCACGTGCCAATGCTTGCCCAATGTGAACTGAACTGAAGCATATTAACGCGTTCTACCCACGATGCAAAAAAACGTTTGTGAAGCAGTACACGTTATGTGGGCGGTTCATTGCAATATTTCGTGTTGACGGAGTAAAAGCGAATGCTGGACAACGCGTACGCGTCGATATCAAGAATTGCACATTACAGGAAAATTACGGTTTGGAGAAAGTTGAATTCCTAAACCGCGTTTCAATGATCGCGTGGTGGTCCTTTCGTTGAGCCTTTCTACAGGCTGACGAACGCTGGAAAGAACATGAAATGGAACATGGAGAGTTTTTGTCATCAGCGTCATCGTCATCGTCATGGCGTATAGTGGGTACCTTGCATGTGCTGTGCACGCCGCCGCACGCCGACAAGGCTCGGTCTTAAGGTGCTTCGCCCCTCAAAAATTCCTCCCATAATAACTGCCGGTTTCATGGCTACTCCCCCGTAACAGGTAGGAGCCATAAAATTAGGCACAAGCAAGCAAGCAAATAAACCGTGCCACAAAACCAGGTATTCAGAGCTGTTTAGCAGCGCCAGTGGTTTGTCTAAGAACGCCCGCAACCCAACGTAGCAGAATCCACTGCTCTGTGATGACAGAATGGAACCTGCAGTATATTATTTCCCCGGAAGATATTGTATGTGCCCGAAAGAGCGCCAATAACAATCCAGAGCAACAACCTATCTGTACAATATACACTAAGGTATCCTTCTCTAGCTTCTCTAGGGCTATAGAGCCTGCCCGCGTCTATTCCTGGCTCACAGTAATGGCAGCCGAAACATTAGCGTAAATCGCGGGTGGGGGGGGGGGGGGGGGGGGTCAGGGGGGGTCCGACTTCCCTTGTGTTCAGGATGGGGGGGGGACACCCCTTGCAAGTGTCCCCCCCTTGAGATAGTCTTCCAAACATCATATGTATATTTGAGTAGGTTGACATTCAGGTATAGCGCATTTATTTTTAGTGGCTATTTATTTTGTATAGTGTACCTGTGTTTAATACCCCTCAGCCGAGTGAGGCTACTGAAATCGCCACGGCCGCTCGACTGGTTTGAGAGAAGACTCAATAGAACAACGCAATAACGCGAGCTGAGAACCCATGCTGTTTTTTTTCTAATTTTTTTTTCAAAGCATTATTTTAATTCTGATAAACGTATATAAATAAATAAAACCTCTATAATAAAAACAAAATGGCCGCCATGGCAAAGATGTGTGTCTCCCCTTGTGATTTTTCTGGATTATACGCTACTGAGCACTAAAGCAGTTTACACCCTTAAGGGGGGTTTTGCCGTGTCTATAACTAACGCCCTTACACCCTAGGAAAAGGGTGTCTTGACGTATTAAAACACCATATCATGGGGTGTCTCGAATGGCCCAAACACCCTTATCATTATAAAAAAAACGTGAAAAATAAAATCTACCAGTAAGGGAACGTGCAATCACTGTTGACATCAGCATAGAAAGTGCACGCGCGCGCCAGACCATACACACCACAGAGCGTATTATAAAATATCCCATGGACTCTGCGACGCGCTACACAGCTTTAAAGTGATCATCTGGTATATATAGCCATAGTATCTTAAACCGCCGTTCAGTGCCGGTGGTCATATTTCCAGTTCCCTATAAGTGAGCAATAAACAGCAAGAGAATAGGCGTAAATTTATAGTATGCTTGTCGATACTCCTAAAAGAGACATATCTTTTAATCTAAACTCGCCTAAGGTGCAACGACTCTTTAATCATCGAGTCCCAGTTATCATCTGGTAAGCTGTTGTATGGGCCATGGGTGTTTCGATAACTCAAAACACCCTTACCCCCTAAAGAGTGTTTTCCCTAGAACATCACCCTTAAAGGCTATCTGGAGAAGGAAAACACCCTAACACCCTAATTTTGCAAATTTTGGTTAGGCAAACGGGTGTTTTGCCTGCTTGAAACCCCCTTAAGGGTGCAAACTGGTTTACAGTGTGGGGCTGAAAACCAGCATAACCTCACTAAAGTACGGTTTTGTAGGTTGTATCATTGTCAGGTCCACGATGCATCGATGTTCGCTTAATAAAGAATGCTAGCTGCGTCACCGACATCAAGCGATAAAAGGAAGTAACTTTAGAAAGCATATTTTGCGACGAAAGCAGTGGCATCTCGGTTTCTCGCTGCTATGAACGACCGGACATCTTAAATAGCGAGAGGTGACCATTTACACTGAGCACTCTTATCTGCAGCCTATTTACCCTTCGCACACTGTTCGATAATCAATCCATGACGTCTTACAACTTTGCGCTTACGATTGCTCATTTCTACGCAGTAGATCACTCGCGCAATCGCCGATCTAAGGGCCGAGGGTAAGACGACACCACTTGTTTTCCGCTCGGTACGACAGGCAAAAAAGTGCACCTCGCATGTTAAACAATGAGTCAGCGCACCGATACAAAAAAAATTACTATTAACTTCAGGAAGCGCGCCCGATCGACTGAAGCTTGCAGCTTTCGATGATGGGAATGTGCCGATATTCACAGGGCAACTTGTGGATGCTTCCCGGCATTTTTCCTGCATTGTGCAAAATGCAAAATGGTATGCGGTAAATTAAACTTTTCAGTTGTTTCAAAAGCAGTTTTATTAAATGCGAAGCATTTCTTAGCGAACTTCGGCGACTTTGAGCGTATCTATCTATCTAGCTACCAATCTATCCAGCCGCCTACGACTTTGTGCTCTCCTGGCCATACCGTTAATGGGATTTATACCAAATTTGGTATGGCATAACATGACTGTATGACGATCATAAATGGCTGGTCATATCATGAAAATCATGAAAAACTTGTCATGAAAAGTATGATTTACATGCCACGCTCATGGCGCGCTCGCGGCCGTTTCGTTAGCTTGATATACACCAAATTTGGGATTGAGTGACGTGACTGTAGGACGAACATAAATGACAGGTGGTAATATGCAAAGAATGATGTGCATGTCATGAACAACATGATTTACATGTCATGCTCATGTCGCGCTCGCGGCCATTTCGTTAGCTTGAGATACACCAAATTTGCTATTGAGTGACATGACTGTATGACGAACATAAATCACTAGTGGTAATATGGAAATCATGACTTGTCATGTGCGACATGACTTGCATGCCACGCTCATGGTGTGCTCGCGGCCGTTTCGTTAGCTTGAGATACACCAAACTTTGGTATTGAGTGGCATGACTGTATGACGAACATAAATGACAAGTGGTAATATGAAAATCATGACTTGTCATGTGCGACATGACTTGCATGCCACGCTCATGGAGCGCTCGCGGCCGTTTCGTTAGCTTGATATACACCAAGTTTGGTACTGAGTGACATGACTGTATAACGAACATAAGTGGCAGGTGGTAACATGAAAATTTTGGCATGCATGTCATCTACAACGCCATTTACATGCCACGCTCATGGTGCGCTTGCGTCCAGTTCGCTAGCTTGATATACACCAAATTTGGTATTGCGCGAAGTGACTGTGTGACGAACATAAATGACAGGTCCTTAACATGTAAAACGTGACATGCAAATTATGTAAAGCATGATTTGCTCCTTCCTGGCTGCTTCGCATTACATCGATTCCCACAGTGCGTGGGGTCTGCCGGCTTTTTTTTTATTATATTTAAACGCCACGTCCGCTGTTGGCGGATGCAACTACTCGGCGGCTCTGTTACGCTGTAGCTGGCCTTATACCATGGTTATACGCAATCACATCGGCTAAAACTACGTGTAAGACTGGGAGTTCTGAAGTTGCAGATGCAGCCAACAATTCAACACCGCTCGCTACAAATCACTCTGAAATCCAGTAAGGACGCAGCTTTAACGCTTGGCGCCGAACAATACATAATAAAGTGCTTACTATTCGATGCTGCAAAGTGTCTTCGCTGTATCCTATTCATTTCCAGACATATTCATTTTAGTGCTATAAGGACCAACACATGAAATACCACAGGACAGGCGCTTCAGCAGTGCATGTGATTGTCCTTGTAGCGCTAAAATGAAGATGACGTCAAGTATACACCAACTGCCCAGCAACAAGTTCTTGTTAAGCATAGTCCGCTGAGGCGCTGTAGCGGTTACGGTGCTCAGCTGCTTATCCGAAGGTCGTGAGTTCGATCCCGTCCTTGGCGGTCAGATTTCAATGGAGGCGGTATGCTTGAGGTCCGTGCACTGCGCGATGTCAGCGCACGCTAACACTAGATGGACAAAATTCCAGGAGCCCTCCACTACAGCGTGCCTCATAATCATATCGTGGTTTTAGCACACAAAACCCCAGCGATCATTATTAAGCTTTCCAGAATCTTTTATGTGCGTATACATATACTTCGTATACACTGTGGCCAGTAATTGAAAGTGGGTTGCTCGAGGGAATCAATAATAATACTGCGTCTTCATAACAGGACCGGCAAGTGTGCACGAGCGATCTGATGTAGCATCAGAAAAGTGCAGCATACGACGCACTAAGCTTAACGTATCTCGCAGCTGCGACAAAAGTTCTGAATGGCATGTCGAGTCGTGTGCCTGTAAAACGGCATCATACGTCATTGTTATGTGAAGGACTAAGCTGTCCGTCGATGCATTGCGCGGCTCTTGCCATCTCGTCGCTATTGCTTTACGGCTGTTTTGAAGGCCAACAAAAGCTTTCACTTCTATCTCTGTTATTACATCCAGCATGCTAGATGAACTACCATGCCTACTATGTCGGGAAAGACTAACAGGACCCCTGTGCAATCGCCCAAGACGACTCGAGGGCGAAGGCCATCTCAGTCGGTGTAACGCCCCCCAGGATTGGAGGCATTGCAAGCTTGCTCAACGTCACCGTGGCGCCACAGTCGGTTCAATATGGCGCTGCGCGTCAGTCCTCAGAATGGTTGCCCATACCTGGTTTGACCAATTAATCAGGAATCAGGTAATTTGTTTTCTAAACTAGCATGGCATGCGGTTGAGGTCATTTTATTTATTATCACATTTCGTAAAGACGCTTTTAGACATCTATGGCAGCCTTAAGCGTCCTGCCAACTTCTTGTATAGCTGCGATTCGACGCGCCACATGTACAAATTATGTGCGCACGTATTAGAGATACGGCAGCAAACGCTCTGCCGAGTCACAGATGTTGGCCATGATGACGTCCGCTCCGTTTCCCGCAGACTCGGGGAAAATTCGCGAAAAGTTTTCTGCTTCGTACGATGGCCAGGACGAGCCGTTCTTCAGTTGCGGGACGACGCTGCAAGAAATTGGCGAAAAATTGTTTGGTAAGCACTTTAAAATGTTACCAGGGCGCAGTGTCCAGGGTATCGAGCAGCGAAAAGCGACAGTTGCGCCTTAACACGTTGAATTACCTACTCAATGTATAAGACAAATAATTCTGACAGACCTCATGTACAATTAGTTATGTGAGAGCATTTTCACTGCTTCAATATTTTATATATGTAACTGGGTAGCCATCGCAGCAGATTAAACGCAATATGAAAGTGTGTTTATTTGGCTTTGTTGCTTTATTAGAGTTCTTGAAGAATTTGAGAAGTACCGCCTTACTAGAGACGTGCGAGCGAGTGGTCGCGGTGGTGGCGCCACATAGTGGCCCAGAACTCAGCTGGAAAAAGACAAATATTGCAGTATTCAACCCTATGCGACTTCGCTGTTGGTGTAACTTTCACAAATATGGAAATGGTGTTTTCTCAAAACGACAGAAAGTTGAGACAGTTTGTAATGCTTTCTTGATCAATATTTCTTTTAGGCAAGGACGTTCGTCGAATACAAAGGAAATATCTTATAGTCGGTAATCGAAGCGCCACACCATGTGGCTACCAGCGTCCTATAATCAATGCCACGTGTGCTGAACGTCTACGAAGGCCTACAGCGCTGTGAGCTCGCGTACCTGCTACGTACCGACTGTACTGATGTAACACTGTAGCTGCTCCCGTACACTTTGAGCGACACCACTCTCTCCCGTTAGTTGCCGCAAAGTGAGCTCGCAACAAGTCGCTGAATAGTCTTTCCAAGAAACCAGTAATGTTTTCTTTGTAACTTCGTCATACAGCCGTGCGAAAAACAATTTTTTTTTCACGAAATTTCTTGCACAATAAGGCCTTCCGCAAAACTTGCTTTCCGTGGTCTGAGTAATTTTACATGTCATGTTGAATCAATCCTCACTGATAACCGGCCTCATGTTTTACGACTACTGCTGGAGTTATTGTGAACGTGACGTGGTTTTCTTTTTTCTTTTCTTTTTTTTTTACACTAAGCAAGGAAATTTCTTGTGTTGCTGGCCAGAGTGATGGTTTGACAGCATACATTTTGTTTTGCGTTTTAGTCCTCTTTTCCTTTATTTCTATTATTCCCATACTCATGTATATGCTGAACATCCACTTTCTGCATGAGCGCGTGCAGGGGCTGACAATATTGTTAAATAAATATATTAAAGAACTGTTCTGCTCTCCACAGATCACGTTGTGCTGCTAAGAATGCAACTTTCAGCGAGCGGGTGCGCTATAGATTTAGCATCAAAGGACGTTACGTGAGTTCTCAACAAGTGTCAAATAAAAATGGATAAACAAGAACTATATTTTGCGGTAACAAAAATTTGCCGCGACGGTATACTGGCGTTACACAAGTAAATGCACCGCCACGCACCCACACGTATCTGCAGAGACACAAGCATCCCTTCATCTAAGGGTGTGCGTGGAAACCGCCTCATAGGATCGACTGAAGTATGGCATCATTATGAAATTCACTACATGCACGCGATTTTCCGTGATGCATTTCGGGTGAGTGCCGACGTCAGAAAGCAGTGGACACATGCCTGATCCGGTCTCATCTTATTTGTGGCTGCTTTTATTCGCTTATCGGTCACACTGAAGTCAGCGGTGAAGCTCCGATTGCGTACGCGAACGGACGGGACAGCATCAGTGCACCACTCAGGCATGAGCGAATCTAGGAACGTACTACGTGTTTTAATACGTTTTTACAAAGGGACACAGTGTTTAAAGATAGGACGCAGCTTATATTACTAGACGAGCATCTTAAGCTGCAAAATATCAGAAGAAAAGGATTTTGCGCTTACAGCTGCCCTGTTCGTTCTCAAATGGCTCAGAGAGAGGGAACATTGTTATCGGATCTTTCAGTGCGACGCCTCGAACAGTTACCTGACTAATTTTCAAGAAAGAAAAATTCCAACTTCCATAAGTTCGCGGAAGAAAAAATAACACTTGTTGCAGTTAAGAGACCTACACAATTTTTTTTTCAACCGCCTGACGGCAGCCGCACATAGCAACCGCTCTCTCAGAATTGTCGCATAAAGTATCTGCCAACACTCTTGCCAATAATGGATGACGCAGCTGTACGAAAAAGAATGTTCTGGAAGATTGAAGTACTTTATCTCTGGCTGTTGGTATAGGGAGATAAAGAGCAGTTTTATAGGCCGTGCGGATGAGTCTGAGTTGTTCGGTGTCCGTGGGTGTGAGACAGAGGTAGGGGATGGAATAGGTGATTCTGCATTGGCAAAAGGCCTGAATGAGGCGACGTCTGTCTGCTTCTCTCAGGCCACTATGACGATTGGAAATGCGCTTAATTAGACAAGCTGAATTATGAAACGCAGAGCGGATTAACTTCAGGGTCTCAGCGTTGGAGCCGTTATACCACGTGGTTGCTGGCTGGGGGTCGCTTGTCAGCGTTTAACTGAGACATTAAAGACGTCGATTAAAATAAACGATATGCGTTTCTCTTGTTTTTTCTATGCAATGTGTCTAATAAAATTATCTGCCTGTGATAGCTTCAGTATGACTTTCTTGTGGGTTAGTTGAGTCCTACCCTAAGCCAGGTTAAAGCTGCGTGAAAAAACGAGCAGGAGCGGAAGGAACGAACAAAACACCACGGGTGCAGAATCGTGATGTCTTGCTTCGTGGGGCCACGATGGAAGAATATCCAAAGTATTAACGCGAGAGCGTTAAACAGCTCGTTTCGCGAAAAATCTCGTGTCGGTTTCGGCGTTGGTGTCATTGGTTGTGAGAGAAAAATCATCATCTTGTCCGTGACCAAAATATTGAGAAAGATGCAAATAAAAAATAACACAAAACTTCGGCTCGACCGAGGATCGAACCCGGGCCGGACGCGTAACGAGCTGGTGTTCTGCCACTGAGCTATGCTAGTGCTGGCAAATCTTTCTAAAAATAAAAAATAAACACAATATGAATGTCATGTAGTGCAAGGAGTCTCCGTAACGCATGTGATATTTCGTGGCAGAAGCGTAGAATCGCGACAGGTGTCAAAACATATGGATTGCGCGACGAGTGGCTGTTTTAAAGGCCCACCCAATACAAAGCGCTCAGAGCTAGTTAATCATTAGCAGCACAAGCATCAACATAGCGAACAACTGCGTAAGTCTGCGTGTTGCCTTACGGACGCGTATTGGGCCCTTTGCTGATTCGTAAAAGAAAGAATGGTGTCGTAGTGGGCACTTGACTGTTCTTGCAGCAGGTATTCTAGGATTGTTTGAAACTGCCAATGTTGCATGCACAGGCAATCGCTTCCTTACGCCACGGTTGACGCATGCACGGCGAACCGAAGCTAGGCTAGCATTTGGGAATGTCATGCGCACGAGGCCCGATTACTCTATCGCGTTCTACACTTGAAGGCGAAGCTGAAGCGCCCCCCAAGTTTTTTAAGTCTGTGTCTGCACACGTCGTGCCTTGCTCGTCCCTTCCAGTTGTCCTCATCTTTTCGCGCTTTTTTAACCTCACTAAATGTGGCACCTTCGCACGGAAGGTGTCGCGCTGCTAATCTCCGGGGCTCGCCTTCGATTCCCGGCCACGACGGCTGCATTTTGATGGGGGGCTAGATGCAAAGAGCACCTGTGTGCTTAGATCTTCATATATTTTCAGTGGGTATTTTCGCTGTTCTAGGGTTTCACCTGTGGCGTATACCCGCATACGATTGGCCATGGTATGCGGGTATGCGCCACTTATGTGCCGAATGGAGTGCGGCGCCTTTAGTGTAGCCGTTGAAGAGCCTGCGCCTAACCTGTAACACGTAGCGCAGGTGTTAAGCTTAAAAAGACTACAGAGCCGTAGCTTGTCGTGGTTTGCTCAAGGGTCGCGCAAGGAGGCACTTAGTGTCTTAATATGAATATGAGATAACGGGAAGCGGGAAACCTGTATTTCGCGGAGCCTGTATTTGGTGAACTCATCCATGGGAAGGCAATAAGATAATTAAGTCAACAGAAGTACTGTAGGCATTATCTTTAGTCCTTAATTGAAGCGCGCTAATTATGGAATAAATAGAAATGGCAGTCCATTAGAACACGACTCGCCTCCGGAGGGAACGGAAACTACGACTCCTGCATTGGCGTGCGTTGCATTACCATTGTACCACAGTGGCGGCTGCTTTCCCGCCCACTTTCTGGGGCACTTATGCAAGAATAATTATGGAAGCGTAATCGTCGTCACCATGGTGGCGAATGGCAAGCATTTTATTCTACTCGATGACGCCGCGTAGTACTTGAGCAGGCAGCCGACCAACAAAGCATCGTAAAACCTCAAAGCGGCCGGAGTCGGGACCCTCATTAGGCGAGTCTCGGTTTTCTCCCAACATGAATAGGCTCCTCGAGGAATTCACCTACTCCACCGTTTCATACCAAGAATCTCGAATCGCCGCCCATCTATGAAAACGATATATCTGTGAAAGCATGTAATAGCTAGCATATAGCGCGAACTACTAGATAGGTGAAAGAGCGAGCAGAACAAAGCGCTGGAACAAACAGGACCAGATATTTGTCCTGTCTGTTCGTCTTGTCCCGTGGTTCGCGCTGCCTCACCATAATTTGCTTAAATTAACAAGCCCAGCAAAGAAATCTGGAGACTACTTGCCCTTTGGACAGAAAGTTCGCAATGTCCGTCATCTCAAGTGGGACGTCATTGACGCTCTCGCCTTTCGTGACGTAATGATAGAGCGTGCCGTTCCGCGCCGACACGGCAGCTGCCATCTTCTTCGACGCGCACGTCGTGAACAAGTGAACGATGGTCTGAGCCATTTCATTGGGCGCCACAACGTTCAATGCAGCTTCGCGGCTCGCCGCGTCCAAACCACTCGCGTTGTTTGTTAAAAAGTACCGCAAGCTGTCGAATACGTCCGAAGCCCGCACATTCGTGGAGTTGCGAGACTCTTTGGCCAAAGGAATGATGACATCATCGTAAAGCCGCTTTCCGTCACTGACGTCACTTCCGAGCAGGAACTCGACACCGTCGAAGTAGGCCGTCTCCTGGAGGCTCGACAACGTCTCGCCATTCAGGGCACTGGGGACGAAGCGAATGGGCGGCCCCAAATTTAGCGACGCCTCCAAGAGCAGCTCTTGAGTCACAGAGCGGAGGCAGTCGGCTTGGTCGGCGATTCTAGGCTGGTAACAGCCCAGGTCACGTGACATTTGTGCCATGTACGCTCTGCCTATCTCCGGCGTGTTGCGAGGAATAGGCGCTGTCGGGCACGGACCCTGCATTTCAAAGTCGGTGCTCGTTGTTTGAATACTTTTTATTTTAAAGCGAATCGTTCTTTGACAACACAGCCCCCATCACTTCTGGATACCAGAAGTATGGGTAAAAGCAGGGAAGAGAATTGTTTAACGTAATTTACGAAAGATTAAAGATTATGCTTGAGTTAGCGATCGTCAGTTTCCCTGCATTCTACAATGACAGATCCATTGAAACGACCGATTTAAAACCTCTCATTATGTTAGAACTCTCGATCTACTACGCGTGAGTGAGGAGTATATATGCTTGGTCTCGTGACACCCTGGCTGCAGTAAACAGGGTTGTAGAGGAATGTGTGTCCTGTTCCCGCCTTGATCTAGGTTTTGTCACTATTAAAAGCACTGTGTCGCATATTTACCCATCGTAATATGGAAATAGCCTATTTAAATACAAACGGCTTGATTTACCCGATAGCACTATAGAAATTTTGATTTTCCTTGAGTGCACCGTGTTAAGTACTGTGATACGTAAACTATGGCATTGTAATAAGCCTGTGCCACACATGCATCTGCCCCATATGCATCTGTCAGAACTCAGGAGAAATGAAAGTTCAAAGATTATTGACATGAAATTAAATTCCTGGAACACTAAATTTCTGGCACCCCAAACTAACACCGACAGTGCACACACCAACAAGAAGTAACACCTCTCCACTCACTCCACGAACCGTGTCAGCACGGTCCCAACCAAACATAACTTTTCGTCCAAGGAGGCGTTCCAACACACGACTCATCACTGACACGGTTGCACCTGTGTCTACTAAGGTCATTGTTGCGACACCACCGATAGGCACACAAACCTTATTCTTAATCATACAAATTAAAGGAGGTAGTTCTGTTGAAATCGAAGATTGTCCAGCCACCTCACCTCCAACAGCCGCTCTGACTAGATTTCCGGAGGAGGCGAGGGGTAGCGGCGCCAGGGAAACGGCGATCGGCTCACGTGAGTGGAAGGCGGTGGCGTCACGTTGCGGTCAGAGGCTGGAGAATGGTTTCGTAGCGGTCCCTGCGATCTCGTAAGATGCACTTCCTGGGAATGCGTGTGCACGTGCAACGCCAGACCGGTTAGATGTCGGCGATCGGTCGTGCCTCGGCGTCTGCCGGTGCTTGCAGTGCCTGGCAGTGTGGCCTTCGACGCGACAGTTGTAGCAGACTGGTAGGGGACGCTCGACGAACCACTGCTGAGTGCACTCAGCTGTGAAGGATCGTCTAACCGAATGCAGTGTGCCAGATTGCTGAACGGGAACTGCCCGCCTCTGCGCGCCGGGTCAGGGGCAATGGCCTTGGCCATACCGCTGGTCAAACGCGAATGAATCCTGACGTGGCCACGAAGTTCTAGTTTCGCTGATGTGCGCGACACATACCGACGGTGGCAAAAGAGTTAATGGCGCCGAGTAGTGGGGTGAACAGGTAGGCGGATGATGGACGCTGTCGTCGACCAATACGTCGTGTCGCTGTAGCTCTTCTCGCACTATTGCCCTGATTGTAGCAGCAAGGTCGGTGAACGGGCTCACGTCGACGCTGGCGCCTATAGTCACATTTGCCAGCCTACCAAATTTCGGGGCAGTACGACGAGTCTTCAACGTCTCAAACGTACGGCAATGACGTAGAACGTCGGAGACGGGGGTGAGATCTTCCCTCCCCATCAGAAAATTGTAGACGCCTTCTGCTATACCTTTCAGGAGGTATCAGACCCTGTATTCTTCAGACATCCGCGGGTAAATGAGCTTACAAAGCTTCAGAACTTCCTCTATATAAGTGGTGCACGTCTCTGCCGGAGTTCGAGCTCTTTGAGCCAGTGTCCGCTCCACGCGTTTCTTTTTCGCATCAGTCACCAAAGCATTGCTTCCGTTCTTCAGCAAAGAGATCTCGCGTTGTTAAGGACTGTTCGTGGTCTTCGTACCACATCAGGGCGGTTTCCTTCAGAAATAGCGCTACGTTTTCCAGCTTGTCGGTGGATTTCCAGTGGTTGTTCCGGCCCACCCTATTGTAATGCGTTAGCCACGCGTCCACATCTTCTCCTGCTCTTCACGCGAACGGGCAGGTTTTGATGTAGTAATGCCTAGGTGCAGCCGGCGTTCACCTTTGCGTGGTTGAGTAGTCACCTTCGCTCTGAGGCATGATGATTGTTGTCGGTGACAGACCGGCGAGACGACGGCTCCGGCTAAGTTCAAACAGTTGCGGCTTTGTGGTACGTTGACGTGGTATACCCAGCACCTCCGCCACTCTGTTACGTCTAGGAAAGGGTTTATTCAGGCGCGACGTAACGGTAGGCTAGACGGCGTTCAACGAACGTGCACCGAGGACCTTTTTAGATGCGAAGCATCTTATGCTCGGGGCTATGTCCGTCCCTCCCGCATCCCGCGTCCGGCCACTTTCATGAAGTAGGGAAGCACCCATTATGCGAACCAGAACACTGTAGTAATATGAAGGCCGTCAACCCTACCACAGTCATCAGAGTCATGACCGAGAGCACAGAGAGGCTCCTTAGCAATGGCTAGGCGGGTGGTGTCTGTCGCCCAGGTTGACCCCATTCCTTGAGTCATGGCCGAGAGCGCAGAGAGGCTGCTTAGCAATGGCTGGGCAGGTGGTGTCTGTCGCCCAGGTTGACCCCATTCCTTAATCTTGCTTGCATGTGTTTGGAGGGGGCTTAGTCCGTCCCTCCTTCCCGCGTCCCACACCACTACAGCGCATGCGCGTCCCCTCCCCCCTCTCTCTCCTACGCTCACCCCCTTTCTCTCCTCTAGGAATCCTCTACTCTACGGAACGGCCCCCCGCGTCCCACACCCCCCCACAGCACATGCGCGTCGTCTCCCCTATCTCCAACGCTCACCCCCCTTCCTCTACTCTAGGAATCATCTACTCTACGGAGCGGCGTCCCACATCCCCACAGCGCATGCGCGTCCTCTCCCCCCTCTCTCCTCTAGGAATCCTCTACTCTACGGAGCGGCTCCGGCGTCCCACATCACCACAGCGCATGCGCGTCCTATCCCCCCCTCTCTCCTCTAGGAATCCTCTACTTTACGGAGCGGCTCCCGCGTCCCACACCTCCATAGGGCATGCACGTCCCCTCCCCCCTCTCTCTCCTCTCCTACGGTCCCCCCCCCCCGTCCTTTCCTCTAGGAATCCTCTACGGAGCGGCGCGCACGACAGGTGGTGTGTCAGTTGCATACTCCGCTGGGGGGCGCCACGGTAGTTGCGCGGTATGAAAATGACGGAGCGCGCGCGCCTCATTCTCTCTCCTGAGCAGCGCCGCGATGAGCGCCCGGACCACTGCCGTGAAATGAGAGCGGCGACGTTCCTCCCGCTCAAGCTAATTATCTCCCCGCTGCTTCGCGTCCACACATGGTTCCCTTTATCGGGAGATGGGGAACTTTTTTTGACTCGCCGAACGTTCTCTGCTTCTCTAACTTCTCTGTCCTCCGCTACACAGATGCACATACCCACACCACGTACACGGTAACAGCATCTTCTAAGGCAACGTTCAAAGCCACAATCGTTTTGCTTTGCATTGTGTACTGATGTGCTTTAGGGTGCTTCGTCGGCGACACAATAGTAATAAATCATCTATCTCTGTGCGCCTTAAAGTTGCGGGTCAGTATCTGTGAAATCATAACACGCTGCGGACTAGGGACGTCTGTTATCTTGCAGGAAAAGTGTCGCGCATATAGGTACAAACAAGCCTTCGGGCGGTGCTGTAATGGTTGAACTTTATTGTAATCGCTTAGGCTTGCATTTGTTGAAAGATTTTACATGTCATTTTTAGGCAGTACAGACTTTCCATAAATCACCTGTGAAAGATACCATAACTGCGGTAGCAGAGCCCGATTACTTCAGACGGTTGACATTGCTTGCTCATAAAGTTGAAATATGCAATATACAAAGTAAAACCAATTAATAACATTTTAGTGCATTGCTTTATTAACATATTGAGAACGCCAAATCTTAAGCAGCAAGTTTTCAAGACACAGTCACTTAATGAAAAAATGTGACGAAGCAATGGATTTGGAGATATATTCACCATCAAACACTAGATTAAAAACATACGCTGAGGTACCAGTCGCGCTTTCAACAAAACGTGATTTTGCGCTAAAAACGTAAAGCTAACTGCAATGCGTACGCCATTTTATGTATACTTAGAAGATGAGTATCTCGAAAGTGTTGTCACACTGAAAACAATTTAAAAGGCATACGAACTCGGGTCGATCATATAATCACCGTTTCTCCTAATGTTTCCAGATCATTAGGGTTTCTTCGTCGCAACCTACAAACCACTACTCCTCACATGCGTAAACAAGCTTGTCAAACATTTGTCCAACCCCAGTTTGAGTAAAACTTCTGCTGGAGCCAGTTGGTACATAGCATTTATGGTGAAAACTTCAGCGCAAACCAAGACGAACCACAAAGAATAGAAGAGACAAGTACTGGCGCACCGGTTGTCTCTTCTATTCTTTGTGGTCCATCTTGGTTTGCGCTGAAGTTTTCACCTTAAATCCCAATTTGAGTACGCGTCAACCATCTGGACACCAATCAAAAATATTAGACAAGTTAGAAGCGATCCAGAACAGAGCTTGTGGTTTTATGTGGCGGAATGATAACAAAAAAACATGGTTGATCCCTCCGTCATAGGAATCGGTATAACACGAAAGTGAAACGTGTCCTTACAGAAGTAGTCCAATGTTTACTGCAAACTTGATATAAGAGAGCTTGCACAATGTCTATTGGTGTGTTGACAGTTATAGCACCCTTTAACGTGGATGCATCCACGTTGACGCTTGATGGTACATCTGTATCCCGACGACTAACGTCTATGATGAATGATTAAAGAAACCCTCGTGGTCATAGATACTTGTGGTAGCTGTACGGTGAGAGCGGAGTCATTGAAAGCGGTGTGGCCGCCAGAAGAGCGTAAATGATTGGGCGCCGAACTTGGGCTAAGGTCGCCTACTCGCGGCATGTTAGAGTTATTGAACAACGCTGCCCGCAGAGGGAGACGCAACGCGCGTCGTTCTTCCCCGTTGGCCGGCTGCGATTTTTCGCGGGGCGACCTAGGAACATGGCTAGGGACGCGGAGTTACGGCCACGCGACGGAATCGCGCGTCGCACAGCTATTTTTGGTATGGACGCATGCTACGAGTGTGCATGCTAGCGGTAAGGTCGCCACCTGGCAGTGTGCTAATGCGTCGGCAAAATTGCAAGTTTACTATTCGAAACACGCCGAATGGGACGGACGCGGAGAAACAACGCTTTGAAGAAACTAATCGTGCATTTCACGGTCATAATGCATTACTTCCCTTAGCACGAGCACTGTGAGAGGACAGTGGTGGATTAAAAGGCTTGTTTTTAAGTCTAGCAAGGAATGTGACCGTGGCGCAGTGGATAGCGTGCCCGAAATCTCTTGTCGCGGACCTAGAGGTCGTAGGTTCGACTCCCGTTGACGGAACTTTTTTTCTTTCTCTTCTGATCATGCGTATTTTTTCGACGTCATTTCCGTGACGGAAATACGTCACTCAAATCTTGGTGGACCCCGGCGTAAAACACTTTCGTGTAAAATTCACAGCATATCCACGGAGTGAATGATGATGAGTGGGCGAAGCTCCGGAGGTTCATCGGTAAACCGAGAATCTTCCGTGAATTCTGCCCAGTACATCATCAACGACGTGAGATCGGGCGCGTTTATACTAAAGGGTCGATGAGAGTCATGGCGACTTGCAGCTCACTTTAATTTTACATCTACGCTGTGAATTTTTATTGTTTAATCACGCACAGGAGAAATCTCACACAGGCGCTACCTTGGAGGTCAAAATCCAGTGCCTGTATGTACGGGGTGGTCAGTGAACGGTTGTGCAGCGCGAGCGGTCGGTTGCTAGCCCCATCTACTGATATCCCGTCACACTAGCCTTTACCATGTATCTCTATGGAGCGAGCGCCACCAACGCCATCTAATGAGCACTTCACGAACTAGAGGTGGCTACATACTATGTACGGAGGAGGGAACGACCCACACCCTCAGGAGCTTCACCCCTAAAAAAGTCCAGTGTTCACTCACTCCAATCATTAACAAACCATCGAGACATTGCGCTTTTATCTCTCTTTAATAAATATGCCAATGTCACTTGGTCACCGCTACCACAATTGCAAAGTCCCTCTCACTAATCGCACGGACTACATAATGACTTCATCTACACCCGCGTCTACGGCACCACTAATGCTTTTAACTTCTCGTCACTCCCACGCACCGTAGGCCTGTGGAGCGATCTTCCGAACAACATCACTCTACAGCGTAGTCACGATAAATTTTGTGCGCATCTTATCAACCATTTCACTGATAATGCTAAGCTGATCCATTTGCTCCCATGATTCATGCATCCCCTTTTTCTTTTCTTTTTCTTTTTTGCTTTTATTTCATCAGCAAATAGATGCTCTTCTTTTAAGATTTGTTTATGATGTCACCGTTATCCCAACTAGTAGCGGTAAACTGCGCAATTTGTTCACTGCACTTGCATTCGATCCGTCTAACACCGTGCTCCATTTCTTTTTTTTTTGTCTTTAAAACTTGCCGATTCATCATGTTTTATGATCCAACATAAGTATCACTAGTTTTGTACTTATACATGTGTTGCTGTACTTGCATTCGTTTTTTTGATAATAGCCCAACTTGTTCGTACTTTTGTATCTGGCTCCCTTACACAATGCCTCCATAAGGCCTGTAAGGTATTTGCAAATAAATAAATAAATAAATAAATAAATAAATAAATAGTTCAGAAGTCGCAATACGTTATATAAGGTGAGTACGTAAAATGAAATTAGTGAATTATTATTCATTACCTGATTAACTACTCGGTTTTTTCGCGCAAGTGATGTCAGCCACTGGGAGTAATCGAGCACAACCGTTACAATTCTTCAATCATTATGTAAGACACCCGGTGTATGGGTCTGAAGGAAAAATCTCGGGCCTCTTATACTCGTGACCAAGCCAGCTCTTCTTAGCGCAACGACAACACGTCTACCTCGGGAGCACATAAAAGAGTGAGCATGGGAGCAGCGCATGCAGTGAAATGGCTCACAATCTTTTCTTCGCCCGACATGCTATGCTGACGTTGGCGTTGTGCTGCTATGAGTCTTCAATTTGCGAATCAGTCCGCAACGACAAACCTTCTGCGAGACTGTATGTGCGGTTTATCCTGGCGATTACATCGGTGCTTCTTTCGACTACCCCCTCCCTGGTACTGCGCTCTTCGCGGACGTGCCAGCGCCATGGTCAACGAGAGCAACGCAAGCCGCGCACTTACGCAACCCTCGGGACACCTTCGCCTTCAGTGAGCATGGGAGCAGCGAACGCAGCGGAATGGCTCTCTATCTTTTCTTCAGCCCAGAGGTTTGTAGTCATTCTTCGCTGTATGCAAAAAAGAGCAGTAATCGCTGCCTTCTCCTGTTTCCGAGCTCGCAAACGTTTTGTGCAATTATGCGCGAATGTGCTGAAACGCTTCTGCTGCTTCTTTCGGGCGATGTTGAATGTAATCCAGGCCCCAAGAACATTCGTTCAAACGCTGAGAACGAGACAGACCTGCTAACCACTATTACCGAGATGCTCGGAAAAATTACCACTCAGACATCTGACCTTGCTCAAGGACAGGTCGAAATAAAGGCCGATGTTAAGGATATCAAAGCTTGTCAACAGAGCATTGAGGTAAAGCTCGGTAATATTTACGAACGTCTTGAGGCCTTGGAAGCAAACGTTGTTACCATAAATAACCTTGAAGAAAGCCTTGCGGCTGTTGAAAGCACTGTCGACCAGTTAGCGAATCATCTAGACAGTACCCAGTCTCGTCTAGACGACTTGGAAGACAGAACCCGACGAAATAATTTAATTATTCACGGTATTACCGACGAAAACGAATCATGGCAGGACACGGAGAAAAAAACACTCGCTGTGCTTTCTTCAGCCCTAGGCCGCGAATTGACACCTGATCTTGTTGAGCGTGCCCATCGCATCGGTAGATTTTCGCCGCCGAAGTGCCGTCCTGTGATTGTGAAATTCTGTTCTTTTAAAACTAAAAAAAATGCCCCCCACCTCCCCGAAGGGAATCGTGAGGAAATGCGAATGCATTTCGCGCGCGCTTCACTCCATTTATATATGGTGGTTGTGGTTCGAAGAAGGAAAAGGTGCCTAATTTCTGCAGCCCGGTCGGGAGCACGGCGCAGCGCCTGTTTTTTTTTTTTTGTGTGTGTGTGTTTTTTTTGTTTTTTTTTTCTGTTTTTTTCTTTTTTTTTATTATTTCTTTTTTTTTAATTTATTTTTTTTTATTTCTTTTCTTTTTTTGTTTTTTTTTTTCATATATAGCTCCGCCGAGCTCCCGCGATGCGAGCGCCCTCACGCACTTGAAATGCATTCGCATTTAAAACTGGGGATGCGTAAAGCACGCAGCGATGGAGCGGTGTTTCCTACTGGAACATGCCAATCGCTGCTAATGTGCAATGAGAGACAGAAGACTCCGACTGGACACAGAGACTCGCAGTCCGCTTTTAGTTAACGCGCACGCTGCGAATTTTTATTGTTCAACAACGCACCGGAGAAATCTCCCACCGGCACCACCTTGGAGGTCAAGATCCATTGCCATATATACGGGGTGGCCAGTGAACGGTTGTGCAGCGCGAGCAGTCGGTTTTTTCAACCAAGAAACTAGCTAGCAGACGCTGCCTGTGTCGGCGTCGCGAGGCGAGAGAGGGGGGGGTAGCGTAGAAGAGGAGAGAGAGGGGGGCGCGCATGCGCAGTGGGAGTGTGGACGCTGCGGGCAGGGACGCCTAGAGGAAAGAGGGGGGAGCGTAGCAGGGGAGAGAGGAGGGGAGGCGCATGCGCAGTGAGGGTGTGGTTGCCGCGGGGAGGGATGCCTAGAGGAGGGAGAGAGGAGGTTTTTTTATTTTTATTTTTTTTAAAGGGTTTGCGCATGCGCAGTAAGGGTGGTCACGCCGCCCGCCACCACCACCGGATTAAGCTTCGCCATAAGATGCTTCACATCTAACACCTGCCGGCGCTTACCTCCTCAACCTATCCTCCTCCTCCGCGGACAACGCTGGACAACGCTGGACAACGCCGGACAACGCCGGATGCCTGACATAGCCCGACTATGAAATGCATTCGCATTTAAAACTCTGTCTGGTTGTCGCGCGGAGACCTAAAGTCGAAAAGCATTTCTGTGAACGAAGATTTTTCACCGGCAACACTACAGGTTAGAAATAAACTTGCTGATTTCGCCAAATCCTTGCCGCAATCACCTGCTTTTCAACTCAGGTACAAGAAGCTGCTTGTAAACAAGGAATGTTACATCTACGACTATAAAACAGATAGCGTTAAGAAAATAACTCGCGAAAGCCCACCTGAAAGGCTTCCTAACAGCGCGAAGACCGCGACCCGATAGGGCTGCGTCAGGGGACGTGATGTACAGTCTTCCAAATCAAGTGTGTCTGTTCTTCTGGCTAACGTTCGAAGTATTATAAACAAACGCGAAGATCTTAACTCTGTTATCGATACATGTGAGGCAGACGTCATCGCTCTGACAGAGACATGGTTAAAACCCAATGTTCATAGTAGCGAATTATTAGATAAGTCTTCGCATTTCATGTTTTATCGGTGTGATCGCACTAATCGTATTGGTGGTGGCGTATTACTTGCGATAGCTAAATCCATTTCCTCTTACCCCATTTACATTCAAACCGATTTTGAATCCACGTGGGCTTGCGTAGAACTAGGACACAAAAAATTATTTTTGGTGTGTGTTACCGCCCCCCCTTCGTACTCTTCCACCTTTGTCTCCGAGCTTCATGACGCCCTTAACGTAATAATAACACGGCACCCCACTGCACCAATATTTCTTCTAGGTCACTTCAATTTTTCTAACATCTCATGGTCATCGGAAGTGCCTGTGTTAAGCCCCTTTTCATCACAGAGTAGTGACTTTTTAAGTCTTTGTTCTACTTTTTCTTTTAGTCAACTCGTCACTAAACCCACCAGGTCACTGAATCGTAGTGCGAATACCTTAGACCTCATTTTAACTACATGTCCACACCAAGTGTCGTCGATATCTTATTTGCCCGGTCTAAGTGACCACTTATCACTAGCGTTTGAAATTAAATCTACCAAAGTTAAAAATAGCCATACCACAAAAACCATCCGCGATTACAGCAAAGCTAACTTCGAAGTAATCAATAGGAAGTTAGCCGAGTTCCTAGGCGATTTTACGATTGATTTTTCAGACCGAAGCGTAAACACCAACTGGAACATGTTTAAAACAAAAGTCTATGAACTAATTGAAAAACACGTACCGAACCGTGACATCACCTCCGATGCTAACGCACCTTGGTATAATGGTTACTTGCGCAAATTATCCAACCGAAAGAAAAGATTATATCGTACGGCTAAACTAACTCCTTCAGAAGACCGTTGGGCAACATACAAAGAAGCTAACAGAACTTACGTTGCGGCACTAAAACAAGCTAAAAGTTACTTCATGCAGACCACATTGCCATCGATGCTCCGCGATAACCCAAAAAAATTCTGGCGCGTTATTAATCCTGCGTCAAAAACATCAGTAACACTGACTAATTCTAGTGGAGTCTCTATCGCTGAGTCCGAATGTCCAACCATCCTTAACAATGTATTTTGCAGCAACTTTGTCCTTTACAACGGTTCGTCTATACCTAATCCGCCCCTTCACAACTACTTACCCATGGATGACATTGTCATTGACAGCGATGGTATTGAAAAAATAATACAGTCCTTGAAGGTTTTCGCAAGTCCGGGTGTAGACCTTATTAATGCCAAATTTCTTAAAGGTACAAAGGCATACTCATCTCTGTTTTTGTTAATAATTTTTCAACAGTCCATTGATACAGGGGAAATTCCTGACGACTGGAAAATTGGGAAGGTGGTTCCAATCCATAAATCAGGTAACAGCACTTCCCCATACAACTACCGCCCAATATCATTAACCAGTATCTCGTGCAAAATCTTGGAGCACATTCTTTACTCCGAAATTTTTCATTTCCTTGACTCAAACTCGTTTTTTTTCGCATGCACAACACGGCTTCCGAAAAACGCTCTCTTGTGAAACACAACTAATTGCATTTACTCATAAGCTTCATCTAATTCTAATTCTTGACTGCCGCTCGTTCGCCGACTGTATCTTCTTGGATTTTTCAAAGGCATTTGACAAGGTTTGCCACAAACTGCTTCTCTCAAAACTAGCGCAACTTAACCTCAGTCCGAAAATCCTAACATGGCTGGAACACTTCCTCTATAACCGATCTCAGTTTGTAACTTGTAATGATCATACTTCACTCAGTAGCTCGGTCGATTCAGGAGTGCCTCAAGGGTCGGTCTTAGGACCCCTTCTTTTTTTAATCTACATCAATGACTTACCTCAGCGCGTAACTTCTAACATTTATTTGTTTGCTGATGACTGTGTTGTGGTCCGTGAAATTACTAACGCCCAGGATGTAACCACCTTGCAAACTGATCTTAACGCTATTTCTGACTGGTGTAACGACTGGCTAATGACACTAAACAACAATAAATGCAAAGTGTTACGTGTATCCCGTACTGCGTCTAACCCACCCGCATACCAGCTTAACAACACCATCCTAGAGTCAGTAACGTCTTACCGCTACCTTGGAGTACACATAACATCAGATTTAACTTGGTCTCTTCATATAAACCATATAATTAACAACGCTAACCGAATGCTCGGATACCTACGACGCAATTTCTCTTCTGCCCCCCGCATCACTCAAACTGATTCTTTACAAAACCTTAATCCGCTCCAAACTTGAGTATGCTTCTGCTGTATGGGATCCGAGTACTGCCAAGCTAATCGATTCACTTGAACTTGTTCAAAATAACTCTACTCGATTCATTCTTCATAACTACAACCGAACTGCTAGTATCTCCTCCATGAAACTAACCCTCAGTCTGCCGTCACTTGCTTCACGCCGTTATTTTTCTCGACTCTGCCTTTTTCACAAAATTTACTTCCGTAACAGCCATCTGCATAATGAACTAATCGCTCCACCATCCTACCACTCCATTCGCATTGATCACTGCCACAAAGTTGGAATCATTTCCTGTCATACTGAGCACTGTTATCATAGTTTTATTCCGCGCACATCACAGGATTGGAACCGCCTTCCCGGGAGCATCGCCGCCATTGAAGACCATCAACTGTTCAAAACAACATTAGCTAACACTGTATAAGTAGGAGCCGAAGAACTTGTGTTTTACTTATTGTTTGCTGCGTTTCTTGTTTGCTTTTACTTGTTTTTTTTACTCACTCCCCTCTGTAATGCCTTTGGCCTTGAGGGTAGTAATAAATGAAATGAAATGAAAGAGAAACATTTCTTAATCCTTCGTCACCGTCAGGAAGATTGACAGCTGCATCCGTTAGCCATATTGGATGGATAAGAATGCGCGGTTCATACTGACTCAAATGGTCATCCGCTTTCGTGCTCGTTTTTCTTTACTTCATTTCGGACATTTCACTTTTCACGTTGAATATTATGCCCAGAAAGTATCAACGCTTTCCGCAGTTCGTGGTAACGTTTCTTGAGCAGAAACGAAAAGCACGTATTGTACAGCCAATTAGCTGTGGAACCTAACACGCACATATTAGGAAACTAATACGCCAACACATAAGATACATAACGCAGATGCACCAAACTTGTCATAGTGTCTAGTTATTTAAATATAGACTCGTAAAAGTTTTGGAACATAATGTCGAGTACGGAAAACCCTATGTGAGAGCATGACAACATATCGCGTTGCGCTGCTTGTCACGAGTTGGCTGGTTAGATCTTAGCAATGGCTGCCGTGTTCCGCTGGGGACGGAATGAAAAGAGGGGAACAAAAGATCGTCTACATTATTTTGTACGCACGTTAAAAAATGTTGCAGTGGCTTAGCTCGGCTATGCCAGGATATACGTAGCGTTAGAAAGCCTCAGCTTATTATTCTTAGCTTTCCTGATTGTCTAGATTGTCTAGGATTAGCTTGATTATCATGCTTACTGCTGCTCCAATGACACACGCACGGTATACGTATTATGTGGCACATGTATACTTATTTTTGCTCAACATCAGGTTGCTTCTCTACTGCCACAAAGACGGCTCGGTGATCAGTGAAGTAACACGCTGCCGTCTCTATGGCCCCAACGCAGTATTTGGAATTGTCTGTCTCTGATAGACAAGATGAATGGTGATGAATCCCAAATCCTGCTCAAATCCTGCTTCCATGAATCCCAAATCCCAGCTTGGGACGCTTATTGCCAGGCAACTACTTCGGGATCCGATGAGTCAAGCCTCTCCGCTCTTCTGCGCCGTTGAGCAGCATTAGCGCTCTCCTTCTCCATGGCTATACCACACTGGCAAACGCCATTCAGAAGCGCAGCGGCTCCAGCGCAGTGTCAGACGGCGACTGCACATCGAAGGCGAACAGCTGCGCGCGCCTGCCGGCGCCACTGCGTCTACCACGGCTACGACGTCACTCCTCTGGAATGCGCAGACCGGCAGCGGTGAGTCGCGCGCGACGACGGCGGAGTGCGCGGGAGGTGCCGGCTCCAGTTCGCCAGCTGTGTGACATCACTGATCCTCGCGCATGCGCCGCACGGCTCTTGATGAGCCGCGCGAAACGGGCTTGGCTAGGCCAGTGTAGCTAACGCTACAAAACCAGTTAACCTAAACTCGTTCACATAGATCGCCGTGCAGCTTAACAACGTCAAAATTTTAAAAATTAGTCGGTGAGAGAAAATGAAAATGTATGCAGCCGCCATCTTTATAAAAGGGAACACGCGAGTGCGTGACAGGTGGCCTCGAACTAAAGTCCCTGTATCTTTCAAAAGTAGCGAAAGGTGTTGATCCAGCCGCCACGCCGTGCGATAGGCCGGTTGGTGACATGTGACCTTTTCGCCTTCGCGCCCCGCCCAAAGGGTCCAGCGGCGGCAGCGCTGTGCCGGCGAGAGGTATAGATGACTTTATTTTCAAGCGTGGAGTTCGACAATTTAGCTAGTAAAGAGTACTTCACGCGCCTCTGTCGCATTGTTGTTGAAATCTAGAAGCGTTTATGTACTTGAAGTTGAGTGGACGCGAGAATTCTGTGCTTGAATTAAATGTTTGGAGCGTGACGGGCTAGTATACCGGGCTAGTATACCGGGCTAGTATACCGGGGCTAGTATACCATGACGGGCTAGTATACCGGGTCTCAATGCCTTCGGTTGCACCGCGCAGAGGACAGAAAAAAAAAATTTTTTTTTCGGTTCCTCGCGGTGACAAAAATATATCCTGAAGGAAGGTACGGCCCCACAAAATCAGTCGCAAGAAATTTTTGCACACAGTAAACACCCGGCTAGCGAAGTGATTTTGTAATGTTTATAACTTCAAGCAGCCCGCCTGGCGGCGAGTTTTTTTTTTCGTGCATATGCGTAAGCATTGTCTCAGCAAGGATATTATTGTTTAGGCATTCTTTATACCGTAGATTTGTGCGCAGTAGACAATGCAGAGTCACGCCCGTAAACATTAAATAGCTCAAAACCCAATACAGCCGCCTTCGTTTTTCTCCCCGGGGTGGCTTCAACACTAAAAGCTCACAAGGAAAGGACCATTTGGGATTAGTGTTTTGTCACACTTTGCCATGTTTTGCCGCACTGCTGCGCTCGATGGTTGCCGCGAAGCAGTGCGCGAAGTCCGCGTGATGTTTTCCCTAGGGGACCACAATGCTTTTGGCGAGTTCGAGTAAGTAATACTGCATGACACTGCGAGGAAAAAACTGAAACCATATATGCCGCACCGGGAATCATTGCTAATTTGCCAAGGCAGAAGGAACGGAAGCCACCCTGCAAGCGAATGAGGGGTGATCAGTACTGACAACAAACGTTCCAAAGAAAAACTTTGCTATGAATTCATGCAATGAAACCCAATTTTCTAATAAGTGCTCTTTTATACTCATGCATCCCTACAAAAAGTCACCTAGCTCAGCTTTCTTCTTGTAGTCTGGTTTTAGGGCCTGTAGGTGTATACATACCTCAAATTTATTTGAAATTGCATTACGTAACATTGCAACCTACCTTTATATCTGCGGGACACGGAGGCGGCGGGGGGTAGTAAAAGGGAGACGGTAAAGACAGTTAAACATTAAAATGGGTGAGACACTAGTGGGCATGTTATATTTCCTAGATCTTGAAAGGTACTCTGGTTGCTGATATTCCACGAATGCAGTGCAACTCTTTCTCCTAAGTAAGCTTATTGGAGTACTTTATAAACAAAATAAGCATAGTTAAAAATATCGTGTAATCGTGGAAATATTTCTGAACGCTGACAAACCCAATGAAAGCAATAGCGCATGTTTTGCACCGCACACTATGCTAGGTGACCCATGATGTTACCGAAAGTAGCAGTAAGCTCACAACCTGCCTTTATTTCTCGACTAGAAAACTAGCAGTAAATCTACTTTAAGTTAAGCTGAATTTGAAAACGCGCAAAAAAACCAAAATATAAATGTCCTGCCTGCCAGCTCCTGTGGGAAACTGCTCAGAAGCTGCTTCGGAGAAGCACGCATTTTTATTTCAATGTTTAGCGTACTCCGGGATCGTTAGTTGTTGCCCCTGTCATTTGAAGTTTCCTGAGCAGCTTACGCCACAAATGGCAATAATTAACCGGTTCAAGCGCGCACAAAGAGTGGTTTTAGGCGTCCGCATAATGCACGCGTGCAAGCGGAGCGTCGTCTGCTAGCGCTGCTCCTTGGACCCCTCCAGAGCGCACGCGTGTAGTTGTCGCTACCTTTATAAATATAGGGACCTTACCTCGAACCGCACATGTGGCGTGGCGCAGCGGCGAAAAGTGAAAATAAAATGAGAAAGTGGTGTCGTTCCATCAACTGCCTACGCTCCCGCCACAAATTTTTTTCCCTTTTTTTTTCCCCGGTTCCTTCTAGATATCCCTTATTCTTGGGGCATTTAAGCAAACAAGGATTGTCTTCGATAAGTATTGTTTCTATCACAGCTTCACAAACATTCGGGAGAAACAGACAGCCTAACACACTTTTCCACATATCACATTTGCTTTTACTCTTACGTGCTGTTGGTAGATGCCCAAATGATATAATAGGAGCCCTTCTCGTCCAACGGGAACACAACTTCGCTTAAGATAAGCATGACGTAAACAAAACGCTGTTGACAAGTCGTCCGGCGGAGCAACATAAAATTGAACAAACTAAAGAAAACTGGAAGCAAGGGTGCAGACAATTGAAGGAATGGCAGCGTTTTCTCCTTTTATCGTCACACTTCTCCACTGCACCGCGCCACGTGTGCGGAACTTGCGTCGCGCTCGCATGTTCCTTTTCACAAACATGACGGTTGTATATTTTGTTGATATTACACGCCCTAAAACAAAGGTACTCATGTACATGGTGTCTTGTCTTGCAGATTTTATCAATGTTTAGTTGCAGCACAGCGTTTACCTGGAGGAAAGCTCTCCTGAAGAGGGTATCATTCGCTGAACTCGACGACATGAGCAAAAGAGAGAGAATGAAGGCTCCGGAGCCCAGGCCGAACGCTGCCATGTTGTCGGTGTCCACGTTCAGAGCGCCGGCGTTCTTATCGACCCACGACATTGCCAGCAACACGTCCTGTAAGGCCACGTTGCCCAGCATTCCTCGCACCCCGACGTCGAGGAAGCCGAACACCCCGAGCCGGTGGTTGGGTGCCACCACCACCCCGTTCATGTCGGCAGCCAGTTCGGCCCACCTCACCGCGCCGTCGGAAGCAGTCTGGAACGAATAAAGTAGATTATGTGAACTTCCTAGTTACAATTAGTTCCGGTCTAACGTAACAGAGAGGCCAGGCCGCGCTTCTGCGCGCCGGACGTGATCAGTTTCAATTTCGTCCTTACAATATCTCGAATTACGTGAAACTTTCGTGGTTTCAAAAAAATAGACTTATAATAAATTGACACACGCTACAACTTTCTAATATAAACAACTGCACTCAAGTGAATAATTAAAAAGCCACTTAACGAATTTTTATTAGTCTCGTCAATGTCAGTCTAGTTGCGGCAAGGTACAGTAAAACCTCGGTGTTACGATCACAGCTTGTGCGAATTTCGGGGTGAAACGAATTCTTCTCTAACCTCGGCCAAAGCCCATTAGTCTGCAATGCAATGGAGTATGGTTCTCGCGAATCCATTGTCACCGCGTCATGTTTGAAACGTACGTACGCTACCGCACAGGTACGAATAGGCGCTATCGTGAAAGACGCGCCAATTCCGCGCTAGAGCGAGAATCCAAAAGCGGGTATAGCGGCACGTCATAGCCTCCGAGATTGTGCACGCAAACCTTAGGGGCCGTAATGCGCGTTCGTGCGCCTTCGCGTTTAAACTACAGAAGCATTGGCGTCGCGCTTTTTTTTTTCTTCAACGCGTCGACGCGTGCTGCTGCGCTCGAGCCAGCGTCGTTGTGCAGTGTTTACATCTGCCCGCCACGTCGATACAAGCAATGTCCTCGCAATCAGACATCCGATGAAAGGTGGACGAAGACCGAAAGACGAATGCGGGCGCTCTTTGCGAAAGAGCTAGGCCTCGCAACGTCGACATGCACGATCGTTGGGGTCACGCACACCTGCCAACTCTCCGATTTGCATGGGAAACTTCCAAGTTTTGAGCAAACCCTACGATTGTCTGTGCGCAAAGCCGTAAATATCCCCGAAAAACACCAACCACACCACCGCAACAAGTAAATAGATGTCCGCGGTTTCTAAAATTTTTTCGCTTTCACCAATCGCGTGCAAAGTGCTTGTAAGGTCACTTTCACCACAGTACTCTAGTGTCATGCGGAAAAGCGTATTGAACATTGGAAGGGGCGATTAGCTGTCACGGGTCACAACACGCCTGGTTCATTAATTAGACGAGGGCGCACTCGCCGTGTATATACGAGTACGAATAATCTTTGACATGTAGAAACTTTACTGGCAATAATTCAAATCTGTTCATGACGTTGCTGCAACCCTGATAAGCTATAAACGAGAACGTACGCCAGCTCTCTTTCGTCCCGTATTAATTTTCCATGTTTTCTGGTGATACGAATTTCGGATAATACGAATATTTTTGGTTACACTGCGAGATTGGTATCACCGAGCTTTTACTATTTCCGCCTTGACATAGAGTACGTTAGTGAAAGCCGGGAATCGAACATACGACTCCTCGGCCCGCGACGATAAGCGCCTGGCGCTGTAACAGCTGAGCTACCGAGGCCGATGCAAGGCACTCTACAAACGCGCCTCATATCTCTCCCACATTCTCTCTCGAGTGCTCTTTGTTGTCGGGGCTGGACGGTGCCGCCGTCTGTGAGCGGTGACGAGAAGTAACGCGGCATGACACTTACTAGTGCCGATAGAGAACGATTCGTCAACAACGCAGTTAAAGCATGGCATACGAGATCGCGGGCCGGGAAGCAATCTCGGAGGCCATGGTTAAAGCACCTCGATAGCAGCAAAAAACGGATGCTGCGCTAGCATCGGGGAGTCTACACGAGGTTATGTTCTTTGCTTTTCGCTTCGTGTTAACGTGTGACGGCTCGTTGTCGGAGTAGTGAAGCTTCCACATGCACCAACGGTGTTTCGCCGCCGACTACTTCGAGTGCGATAGCACCGACTAATAAAACTGCTCCAGTAAGCGCTGAAGAATGGCAACGATATCGACATGCGAATGTCATGCCTTCGTGGAGCGAGACAGGGGGCCAGCGGGACGTGGAATGCCTGCGCGCGTTGACGGCTGAAGGTATAGGCCAGGCCCGTAGCCAGGAGTTTTTTTCGGGGGGGGGGGGGGGCACTAGTTGAAGATGTTGAAGAAACCCATTTTTATTATTTGTCCTCGGTAAAATAGACACTTCCATCCGAATTTAGGCCCGGGTCCATAGCCCCCCCCCCCCCCCTGGCTACGGGCCTGGTATAGGCTATTACTCGCGAGCGCACACCACGTCGTTTTCTTTCCTTAATTGACGATGACTTGAAGTGCACATTGTTACGATCGGCCTTGGAAGCCGTCGCGGCAGAGGCCGGGGAAAATGCTCCTGTTTTTCTAAAGTTCCTCCCGGGTTCGCTGCCTTCGGGGGCGCAGGTCTAATCCCTTTTCCTGGAATGCCTACGAGCGTGCGGCGTGGTCAAGTGACCAGAAATTCCAGCGGCCGTGCCGCGAACAGCCCTTTGTGGCAAGATGCTGCCGGCGGAGGGGGACGAGGCTGCTCGTCACATTCCAAGCAACGAGGAGACAAAGCCGAGGTCCAGTCCACAGAACACCTGCTGCGTGTTGTTGCCTGGCGGAGGATCTCCCTAACCAACCGTGACATTCTTCGGCACGATAACAGAGACTCTACCCCCCCCGGCCGGAAGAATTCCGGGAACCAGCACCGGCCAAGATCTGCAAACGTGTGCAAAAGTTGGTACTGTGCGCAAAACCGTGGTGCTCTTGTCGTGACCGTGTTTGGTCATCGTTTCGACGGTGCCCTCTCCACGTGCACCTATTGGACGTCGGTCCCCAGTCTCGTGGGTGGAGCTACAAGGCCATCGAGAGCCGTATTGGCCAACGATGCGGACAATGCGCCCAGAGTTGGCAACGCGGCGACATAAAAGCCCAAGACATTTTTGTAACTAGTCTCTCAATCTGTCATCTTTCGTCATGTAAATAAACTTCTGTTAAGTTTTCCTCCCGAGTCGCTCACTGCCACGGCTCTCTGCTCCGGACATCGATGGGCCTGCGGTTCGACACCTTACGCTCGGCACCACGCTACCCGCTGGTCGGCTCCAGCAGCAGGCCAGTCGCAACAACTGGTGGCAGCGGTGGGAACCTGCTAGCCCCGAGTCCGCAACAAACTGATGCCAGCGTCGGGATCGACTCCGCCGAGATCATGGCTGCAGGGTGTGGTGAGTGCTTGACTTTTCTTCACTGAGATTTTACCAGACTTTGTTTTGAGTTTTGTTGAAAAAGGTGGTAATTTCGGTACCTACTGTTCTACGTGGATCTGAGCACGAGAACGTAGTTGTTTTTGTAATAGTGAAGAATTAGCAGCACTTGCAGCAACCATGAATCTAAAGGCACTGAAAAAACCGCTTTTGCTAGAGTTAGCCAAAAGTTTGGGTTTGATTGTCCAGGAGCAAATGAGAAAGCCAGAGATAATCGCGGCTATTGAGAACCTTGAGGCAGATGACGACGAGCTCTCAGAGTGTCTTGAGATGATTGAGGAAAAGGAGAAGTTAAAGCGCGAAGAGGAAGCAGAAGAGAGGGAGAATAGACGCTTGGAAAAGGAGCTAGAGTTAAAGCGCGAAGAGGAAGAAAGGGAGAATAGGCGCTTGGAAATTGAGCTAAAACGCGAAGCAGAAGAAAGGGAGAATCGGCGTTTGGAAAGGGAGTTTGAGTTAAAGCGCCTTGAACTCGAGCTGCTCCAGGCTCGAAATAGTAGAGAAGGCAGTGAAGCATCCAGCGCGGTAGAACGAAAGTCGTTCAAAATCAAGGACCTTATGCAACCCTATCGCTCCGGAGAGGACATAGGTCTCTTTTTGGTAAAACTTCGAGCGCACATGCGAGAAGGCGGGTGTTACCAAAACAATGTGGCCGCAATGCTTGCTGACCTTACTACCGTGTGAGGCTGCCGATGTAATTGCGCGCTTGACAAAGGAGGAAGCAGATGATTACGACCAGGTTAAGTCGAACCTGCTAAAGAGGTATAGAATGTCAGCGGAGGCATACAGGCAGAAGTTCCGGAACGCCGTAAAGCAGAGAGATGAGTCGTATGCTGACTTTGCATACAAGCTAATGGCTAATATGAGGGAGTGGCTCAAAGAGGCTAAGGCATTCGAGGATAATGAGAAAGTGGTTGAATGCTTCGGACTCGAGCAGTTTTATCGTCGTTTGCCCCAAGACGTTAGGCTCTGGGTGCAAGACAGGGAGGACGTTAGCACTGTTTCGAAGGCTGCGGAGCTTGCTGAAGAGTTCGTCTCGCGCCGTGCGCTTGATAGAAAGGAGATTCACCAGCGGGAGTGCCAGAGTAAGAGGGCAACTGGGTGGAATGGACAGTCCGTCCAAGAGAATCAAGCGCACAGCGCCGAACCCTTAGCGAAAGGGGAGGAGGCGAAAGAAGCCAATCTGGCTCGAGAACAGCACAAAAAGAGTGCTTTTGAAAAGAGGCGACCACTTGTGTGTTACAATTGCCACAAGCCAGGTCATATGGCTGCGTTCTGCGAAGAGCCAAAGGTTGCTTGCCTGTCAGTTGACAGCGGGGTTGAAAGCATGCAACTTTTGGAGCCATATATTAAAGAAATGAGGGTAAACGGAAAGGGGTGTCGCGTGCTGCGAGATTCGGCAGCAACGGTGGACGTGGTCCATTCCTCGTATGTAAAACCGGGGCAGTTCACAGGTGAATGCACTTGGATTAAGCAGTCGGCGGAAGCGCGAAATGTATGCCTTCCGATTGCTAAGGTTCGCATCGAGGGCCCCTTTGGCGTATTGCATACAAAGGCAGCTGTGTCTGCCTATCTGCCGATGCAGTATGGTTATCTGTTTTCAAACAGATCCGATTGGTTGTTACGGCAGAAGAACCCCGCGTTCGAGAATGGGTTTGTGGGCGCGCTCACCCGGTCGAAACCGCGAGCGCGTCGGAGGAGTGGTAGGACAAGCGTCAGGGTGTCCCACGAATTGAAATAGCAACGTTGATGGCTCAAGTCGCTGTTTCTAAGGAACTTGATGGCGTCGGTACTCAGGCTTGTGTTCATAGGTATTTTTTTTTTGGTTATGTGTCTAAGGTTTACTATTGTCTTTTTTTTTTGTTCATTGTTGTGCGCTGTCACAACCTGTGTTTGTGCATTTGAGAAGCCTATTCTAGGTTGTTGGAATTGCTGCTAATTTAATTAAGAAGCAGAGAATGTTTTTGTTTGGGTGAAAAGCCTGGTGGGTCTCAGGGAGAGAGTTCGGGCGCTTGCTGGCTTTGCGGTTGTGGTTCTCATGTGGTTGACCCAGGTGCTGTCTTCCGGGAAGCAAAACGGGCTGGCACGGCGAAGAACTCCTCTGCGACATTGGACGACGAAACCAGATGTTCGAGATCAACAGAGCTGGCAGAGGAATGCAGCAGAGCAGCATCGGTAGAGCGCAGGACGTCACTTCTTCAGCGTCGCCTTCATCGACCTCTCCCCGCAAAGGTGTTCGGCCTTTGTACGTCGAGGTCTCAACCGGCCGCCGGGGAAGCTGTTACGATCGGCCTTGGAAGCCGTCGCGGCAGAGGCCGGGGAAAATGCTCCTGTTTTTCTAAAGTTCCTCCCGGGTTCGCTGCCTTCGGGGGCGCAGGTCTAATCCCTTTTCCTGGAATGCCTACGAGCGTGCGGCGTGGTCAAGTGACCAGAAATTGCAGCGGCCGTGCCGCGAACAGCCCTTTGTGGCAAGATGCTGCCGGCGGAGGGGGGACGAGGCTGCTCGTCACATTCCAAGCAACGAGGAGACAAAGCCGAGGTCCAGTCCACAGAACACCTGCTGCGTGTTGTTGCCTGGCGGAGGATCTCCCTAACCAACCGTGACATTCTTCGGCACGATAACAGAGACTCTACCCCCCCGGCCGGAAGAATTCCGGGAACCAGCACCGGCCAAGATCTGCAAACGTGTGCAAAAGTTGGTACTGTGCGCAAAACCGTGGTGCTCTTGTCGTGACCGTGTTTGGTCATCGTTTCGACGGTGCCCTCTCCACGTGCACCTATTGGACGTCGGTCCCCAGTCTCGTGGGTGGAGCTACAAGGCCATCGAGAGCCGTATTGGCCAACGATGCGGACAATGCGCTCAGAGTTGGCAACGCGGCGACATAAAAGCCCAAGACATTTTTGTAACTAGTCTCTCAATCTGTCATCTTTCGTCATGTAAATAAACTTCTGTTAAGTTTTCCTCCCGAGTCGCTCACTGTCACGGCTCTCTGCTCCGGACATCGATGGGCCTGCGGTTCGACACCTTACGCTCGGCACCACGCTACCCGCTGGTCGGCTCCAGCAGCAGGCCAGTCGCAACAACATCGACTACTAGTGTTTATTATGTGCTTGTTGATGCCATCTTTGCGCGGGATTGACGATACGCTGTGTCCAGTTATATGTTAAAAACCTCAGCTACCACAACGGTTAAGTCATGATCATGGGCGTTAGTCGTCGCGAAGGGCGACGTGCCACTAGGCCTCAACGTCCGTGCATCTACGTCAAACGGTGCTAGAGCTGCACAATAACTACTGCTTCTGTGAAGACACTTCGCACTTTCGTGTTATACCGATTCCTATGACGGATGGATCAGCCATGCTTTTTCTCTTTCTCTTTCTTTCGGTGTCCTTCTCTCGCCTTCTATCTTTTTGACACGTTCTTCCCTTTCTTTCTATGTACTTCTCTCTTTCTTTTTCTTTTTCCCTCTCTGTAGTCGTTCTGCCTTCCTCCTTTTCCTTCTCCTTACCCTCAAATCTGCCTCCTCCACCTCGCTTTTCTTTCCCACTCCCTTGATATACTTTACTATGCAAGGCTATGCTACACTCTGCTAGCGTGCCTGGATAGGTTAGTGGTTACAACTCTCACCTTCGGATTGTGGGGACGTGGGATCGAGTCCCGCCTAGCCAAGGTATTTTTTTTCGCGAAGAATTTCTCTCTTTCTGTCTTTCGTTTTAAGCTCTCTCTCTGTTTATCTCTCTCAATACTCGTTCTCTCGCCCATCAGAGTTATGGAATCCCACGCCGTGCAAACCGGCACACGCTTTCCGGGAGCAATGCAAAAGAGCGAGAAGAGGAAGGTGATGAAGAGAGCAAGTGCCGCTTCATGATGATGATAATTTTATATCTACGACACACGGCAAATCTCGACCATAACAGCTCTGCTGTAAAATAAAGGAAAACCTGTCCTTGCTAACCAAATAAGCGATTGTACGGTTAATAGGGTATTCTTTTCTTTTCTTTGCGTAGTAATAGAGGCACCAAAGGCACGTGTCCACGCCATGGAAAGGTAGATCACTCGAATTCGTGAATGAGGTCGAAGGTCTAAAACTGTTAACGTAGACTTAATTTCGAGGCACTGTGAATGAGTATAAACTCGTACAAACTGGTACACGCTTCCCGATGCATTGAACTTGAACATGACCGGGAAAAAATAAGCAAATACTTTTGCCCAAATGCCCGAAATTTTTACTTCAGCGAGCCTTTCCGCATTATCCCTTCTCTATTCCCATTGATTAATTACAAACTACTACGTCTTTTCTGTACCTCTTTGTATACATTGATTGCACGGTTTAAGCACTGTCATAGAAAACCTGGAAGATGTAGCCTACACTTCTGTACTTCTTTTTTTTTATTAGAACGTAGCTCTTAATTTGTGCATGTATACTAATGTCGAGCAAATCATTCAGACCGGTTCACACTGGCCGGAAATGTGCTGTTTGATTAATTGTTCAACGCATACAGCTAAATGTTTGTCTAATATACTTCCGCAGTATATTTGTGTTCCTCTATCCCACAATGAGCTGAGAGGTGAAACAGCTCCCAACAAGGCTCTTTCGGCCACGTACATTTCCGGTCTGGAACCAGTCCCCGGTGAGCGCCAGCACCAGGCTTTTCTTGTGTTTATCGTCGTCTTTTGCGGGTGCCCAAATAGAAAGGCGCAGGCAGTCCTCGGAGCCGTGCGCCGAGCCGCTTAGCCACTGGGTGCAGGCCGGGATGGGCTCCTGTGCCTTCCACATTTCCCTAGGAAACCTGCATATGGATATGGGTTTTACACTACTTAGAAAGAAAGACCTGGAGCGACAAATACTATTTTAAGCCAACACATTGGAAGAAAGCTGCCGCAGTCAGTTTGTTCTAAACCAACTGCTCAGTATATACACCACCACAGGCGCCACAGCACCTCGCCGTCAGCCCAACTTGGTGTGTTTCTCGAAGGTTCACCCCATCGACATCTGCCGCCCTCGCCTCTCTCAGCACACGCAGCCCTCTCCTTCGTACCGAGGCTCACTCTCGCCAAAATACGAGGCCACGTGATGAGCACTAGCCTAATGACGGACATGAAAACCTCGACTAACAACAGCTTTCAAAGGCTTCACTGTTGAAAAATTGGAAGGCAGATGCGCTAATATTTTCGTATTAATATCGCCGCAGTCGCTGTTCAAGAGCAAATCACAACCGACCTCTGTCAGCGGCACTAACCTTGCAAGAGGCACGGGGTCCATGAATCTGCGCGAGCCGGACGTGTCCAGAGCGTACGGCACGCCCAGGAACTGATTGATCCTAACTCCGGAGGCGGTGGTCACTCGCTTTCCGTACACTATTCCGCTGCTGGTGCTCAGAGCCGCCGTGTCCGGGGTGATCGTGAGTGCTCTGATGAGGGCAACCACGCAGACAGCAATGATGCCGATGCACATCGCGTAGCTGCCGACGAGCAAGGCCCTGCGTTCCAAGAGCGAGTGTGCATTTCATGGCTGTGACATATAGATGACATACGTGCCTAGCGTTGCCATATGCGTAATCTTTACATTCTGACAAGTATTCTTAGGATAATATCTGCGGTTTTACGTCCCAAAATGATATGATTATTACAGACGCCTTAGTGGAGGGGGCTCCGGAAATTTCGACCATCTGGTGTTCCTTAACGTGCACCTAAATCTAAGCACACGAGCCTCGAGCACTTCGCCTCCATCGAAGCGCGACCACCGCGGCCGGAATCGAACCCGCAACCTTCGGGTCGGCAGCCGAGCACCATAACCACTGCTCCACCGCGGTGGACTGGCAAGTATTCTCGCCCATGGGTATCTTACAATGCAATAGGCCAATCGAGGCAGAAGCAGTTGACAATTCGCCTCGTGTGCGACCGTTGTCGGCGCTGCGAACGGCGCTCCGGTGACGCAAAGGCGGGGATTCGGCTTTTGTCGTCTGCTACGCTCTGGCTAAAACAGCAGCATTTTTATTATAGTTCGCTCGCGTCGCACGGCGTTCCTCGACTACTAGCTGCATTTTCTTGTAATGATATTTATTGAGATGACTGCTAGCATTACATGAGCTTAAGAAACGTTAACATTTAACATATCTTCTGTATACCGACAGCCATCGCGGTCAGGTTCATGCCCCCGAGTTCGTAGCGTCGCTCACTGGGCTGGACGGCGTTGAAATAGCTTACATGAGAGCGCGAACGCCCGCGCCAAGTGAGTTAAAGAGAGTCTCCGCTGCTTTGAAATCGCGGAGCGATCAATTTTGCGGCTTATTCGCAAAAATCAGCGTTGTGTAAACAGGCTTGATATGAACGAAAATTCACGCTCCACTCCCAATTGTAGTCATGTGGACTTGTGCAGACACGACAGCCGACAAAATGAAATCGATAAGTTCATCCACCAGCGGGTTATTGCGGACCGCTAGCATAGATTGGGCGAGCTGGATGCAAATAAGATCGCTCGGAATGAAACGCCAGCAGTGGTGCGCGTGGTTCAGTTCGCCTCTTATGATTAGAGATAGATACGCTCATGAGCCGCATTCATGTTTTCGATCGCGCAGTGCTGCCTACTCGACTGTGCGAGCCTGCCAATCGTAATGACAGAATGGCGCGCACTATATTTCTAATGCTTGGGCAACGCGATCCGCTGCAGTGTTCGCGTTTCACTTGACACCGATAGTACAGTTTCGTAAACATTAGGAAATCTGCGAATGTGTCCAGGAAGAGGAGAAAGAGAGCTCTTTCCCACCATTCTTTTGGCCCCTGTGGCTGATCATTGTGATTCTTTACCGTGCTGTAACAAGATTGAATATTTTAAGGTGGGAGCCTTAGATTCCACATAAATTGCGAAAATTGACCGTCGGCGTTCCGCGTCGCCAGCGTCAACACGAGTGATGCGAAAATTCATCACATGATCACGTCATCATGACATCCCAGACCGACAAAGTTTGTGACGTCATAACATCATGTCACATGATTACGTCATCACATGACATCGTCGCTTTGTATTGCCTCCGTGATTGGTGAGCGGATCTCGGAGGCGATGCAAAACCAGGTGATGTGTAGAAAGCTTCAATGCAAAACCACGTTACGTCGAGAAACCATTCGGAGGGGGGCGGCGAAGGAACAATACATCGACTCAAGAAAAAGATGGCTTTCGCCTTCGAGTCAACTTAGGCAAATGCATAAGGAACTCGAGTCTCTTTAGTACAGTGATCGCACCAAGCCACATCAGGAGTCGACCGTTGAGACTGATTTACAGCATTTTATTGAAAATACATCTTGCGATGCGAAAGCTTTATATTTATCAACGTTAGTATGATTACACTAATTCTGTTCAGCATATTTTCAGACCACCGTGAACGAGTGAACAAACGTCGATTTATTAACGTAAGGATTAAAATATGTTGCAAAAAAAATAGAACAAAAACAAAAGAAAATCACTCCGGACAATCTACCGATATTTCATATCCCCGTCGTGCATCCCCTTTAGACTCACCCTGTTTATTTCGTGTTTCAATTTAAAGTACTTACGACGCGCTTACACAGCAGCTCCTAAAAATGTGTATTTAATCAAACGTTGTTGCCGCTAACGCCACTTAATTTATTTGAATGACATCACACGTCGTTTGTCATGCGCTTAAAACTCCGAAAAGAGGAATTGAACCGAAGGCACTGGCTTGGCAACCGAACACGCGCAGCACGCGCTATACATTTATTGCGCTTTAACGCAGACATGGAAGCTGAAGCCACGTACAACGCTGAAGTCAGTTATCGAAAACGGGCAGGAAAGTCATTTTGAGTGCGCCACGGCCATAAAACAGTCGCGAAAAGAAAAATTCACCATAGAAGCAGATGTACACATGCATGGATGGCTAGCAGACGACAACAGGAGCAATCGACGCAGAACGTGCTCCTGACGGCAACTCCACTCGATTTCGCTGTGCATTTTGCTTGAAAATTCAGTACAAATTGCTTTATCAACTCGCCCACCAATGTTTCAATAACGCGAGCGCGATAGACAGGCCGGCAGCGTCGAGCAGCCTTCACGTAGCGAACGCGCGCGCGAAGAGCTGCATCCGAGTCCTCTCCCTGACGTCACACGCGAGAGGGCGCCATTCCAAGATCTCGAGGCGAATTCCGCCTTCTGCAGACGGTAAACGCGTTATTAGAGCGTTTTAGTTTGGCGTTTTTACGCTCCGCTCAGCAGCTAAGCGGAGCGGGGGTACGAGTACGCATGCGCTCTCCGCTTAGCCGTAAGCGGGATAGCGGAGCGAGGCCCACGCTCCGCTTACAGGCAGCCTAAGCGGAGCGTGGAGCGTGGTTACCGTTCCCGCTAGCGAGGGGTGTTGATGCGCGCGCCCTCCTTCACGCGTGCGTCGACTGCCCACATATTTCAAGATGGCGGCCTCCAGTGCTCAACGCGCTTCCCACGTGCACAGTGGCTTCACGTTCGTCTGCGCAGCGCAAGCCGCGAAAGTGCTTTCCCATTGACGGACATTTGTGCTTACTGCAAGTTGCCGAGTGAAGGAAAGTGACGCGAAGTAAAGAAGACGGCACAGCTGACGAAAATATTGCTGATGCGTTGACGTCCAAACGGATTGAACTGGCTCTGGAATGCAACCTCGCTGACTATCGCGTGGCTATCTTCAAGTCGACGCTTTATTTATTTTTTTTTTCGATGAAATGTACTGGTAGCGCATTGTAAGAGCAAGTCTGAATACTTCGTGAACAAGTGAGTTATGCATACTTGCTTTACTTTGTAAAAGTGACAATATGGATTTTCATTTTATATAGCGAGGCTGAACTTGGCCAAGACGGCGCTGCAACTGTGAAAGTTGCGCTCCGCAACGCAAAACGCATAACTAAAACGATAAAGCCGTCCGCCGCTCCGCTGCTGCTTAGCGGGCTAACTCGGAGCGGAGCGGGCGGTAAAAACGTCAAACTAAAACGCTCTATTTGTGCGATGCATAGAAAAAACCGGTATTTACTGAATGACGTATTTAGACATTCTGTTATAGCGCTCGTGTTGTCGGCGTGACTGCAAGCAAGGAAGCGCCACGACATGTGAAACGTAACGTAGAATCGTTAGCGCGTCCAAAATTGGAGATATGTGTAGCGCCGCCTGGTTAAAAACGCGTTATACAAATGACCCTGGCGGAAATGGGGCCGGTTGCTATACGAAGCAGTCCTCCGCGCGTATTCATGGTTCGCTCGTCAACAGTGTAACTCATTATCAATTGGGGTCACACGTAGAACAAGCGTGGCAGATGGAGCGCACTGATCTATTCGGCCCATGTAATTGGACGTGTTTGTCGAAGTTAGCAACAGTTCTTCGTTGTAACGTACTTCGACGCCTAAAGGTACCACCGACTCTTAAAATTTTGCAGATTGCCAAGATGTCCTAGATTGTTTGCCACAACGTTTAATGCGCTACCTCCTTTAAGCATTGCTACAACCGTCACTGTGGCACACTGGTCACTTAGTGCTTCGCTCGTACCATACTTCTCGCACATGACCCCCCTACACATAACCCGCATCACTAATGTTAACTCTACAAAAAAAAAAAACGCAATATAGCCCCCCCCGCACGTAATCCGCATCCCCCTTTTTTACGCTCATTTTATTGTTTTTGTTTGTTTATTTGTCAGAAGGGAGGGGGTTATATTCGAGAAAATACGTTATATAGGCTCCATCAACCTGATTTCGAGTGCTGTTTCCAGCGCATTTACTCCGAGATCATCTTGCAGTAATTTTCACCATATATGTTGCTAAACGACGGCTGAGTGGTTAGCGCGCTCGGATGCATAATGCAAATTATCCCGATGAAATGGATTAGAATTCCGGCGAAGTTGCGGAGAAAACTCAATTTTCTTCGCGTTCTGGCTATGGTGAAGCTACATCGACGTGACGGTGTGCTCTGACGACCACAGAATTGGATGTTGATTACGAAACGGTTGTCGCCAAATCAGTGGAACCGACAGATACACGGACGGACGGACACGGTAAATGGAATTTTGAGCTCTCGCAGTAAAAAGTGAGCTCCAATGCGACCAGAAAACACTGAACGCATTTGAAGAGCCATAAGCACGAGACACACTCTCCACCTCCTCGTGGACATGTTGAAGTGTATCATGGATTTCGCGTGTCTCTCCAAAACAGTCCAGAGAACCGGAGAAAGTGTGCACGTTGGGACTAGTTAGTTGTGCATTATGGAACAGATAAAATACTGGAAAAACAAGAACGACACAAGGAAGTACAATGGGGCAAACGCTGCACACAAATGTTTACTAGCAGGAAAGTGACCTATGTATGCATTCTCTTGCCCCGCATGTGCATGTATATACAGAATACAAAGAAAAGGAGAAATGTACATCAAAGGCACTTCTACACGACGTCAGACTCTGAGTGGAGCAATGCGACTGATGGTTCACTTACACACTGATTTCTTTTTTGTGATTGAGAAACCTTCCAGGGCAAGGCTTGAATAAGCTATAAAACCTTTTGCGCTAATTGTTGTCCGCCTCGGTGGATCAGTGGCTATGGTGCTCGGCTGCTGACCCGAAGGTCGCGGGTTCGTTCCCGGGGGCGGCGGTCACATTTCGATGGAGGCGAAATGGTAGAGGCCCGTGTACTGTGCGATGTCAGTGCACGTTAAAGAACACCAGATGGTCAAAATTTCCGGAGCCCTCCACTACAGCGTCCCTCATAATCATATGGTGGTTTTGGGACGTAAGACCCCAGATATTATTATCATTATTATTATTATTATTATTATTATTATTATTATTATTATTACTGCTGAGAATCGTAGACTCCGGTGGTCGAGCGTCATATTTACATGCTCTAATGTGGGCAACCATATCTGAGAACTGATCCTCTTTCTCGATTACTTCTTGCGCATGTTCCCGCGATTGCCGTCCATCACACCATGCTCGCTTGGGGCAATCTAGAATTGTTCACATGAGAAGAGGATCGAATAGACCAGCCCCCTGGAGCAAGTTACAAAGGACTTCTCGTACTTATTGTGCCAACCTCGTTTTCTTTCACGGTCAATTTGAGGGCACAGCTTAGAAATCTTGTTGCGGGCTGAATAATGTAGAGGTACATGGTGGCGGTTTACAAGCTTATGAAAGTTGCACGACAATTGGTGCACATACTGCATGACGTCTGGCCTCAACTTCAGTCGTTGAACGTCTGCTCTTACACTCTGTGGCACAAGTTTCACTTCTTGTAGGTGCGGATAAGGTGCAATATTTACGAAGGACCTAGCCAATTCAGCGGGCCAACAAGCTTCCTTCCTGGTAAGTAAAACTAGATGGCGTTTGTTGCATGCACGATTTGCGGAGTGGCGATACAAAACACCCGCGATGGGCAACGCTCGTTTAAATACCTCAGAATAGGCTAAATCATAAGTCAGTAATTTCTTCAAAGCGCAGAGCTGATAGTCCCATCGAACGCGGCTGTCAACATTACACAGCTTCAAAGTTGATTACAGCAGGTGTGTGGCAATGGTAGCATGAGTTTTAAAAAATGTCTTGGAATTCGTTCGTAAATGCACACTAAAGTTAATGAATCAACCAGTTTAGAGTGAAAAATTATACTCTGAAAACTGTACTGTCATTAATTTCACCATTATTGGTTTACTAATATAAGAGGAAAGCGAGATAAAATTTGTATTTTTAAATTTCGCGCCGAAAGCTCTGCAGGTGACGTCGTAGGTTTCAACGAGTTTTCTTTCGTATTTTTTGGCCACATTGACTCAACGAAACTTCCTGAAAGTTGGTATATTAAGCCTTTAGAGCCCTCAGGACAGTGTACTTTATTTTTTTTCCAGATTAGGAACTGCGAAGACAAAGGGATATGCCATCAAAATCTATGAAGTCCCGGCGATTGGTACGTGAACTTCAAGGTGGCGTCGCCACCCGCAGTTGATTTTTTTCGCATTTTTTTGCTGACCAAGCGGCAAGCGTGGTGATTTCGGTATTGCGAAACAATGATTTTTTAACGGAAGAAACGTCGCTTTTTTTTTCTTCACTGTCCTTTTAAAAGCTTCTAAAATGATGGCACTGGAAAGTGTGGTTACCCTGTCTGGTTAAAGAAACTACGAAATATTGGCATACCTGGCGACATTAAAAGAATGCGCCGATTTAAAACACGGTACAAAAGCCTTGTAAATAGAAGGCAAAAATAAATAAATACACACAATCGGGAATACGCTCACGGGATAGATTTGGAGGACCCATTTACTGCCACTAAACAATGGTGAGTAGCGTTTGTCTTAATTTGCTTTCTTGACTCTTTTTCATTTAAGCTCAAATTTATCACTATTGTCTTTTAAAAAGCATTGTTTCCGAACTGCCAACACGGGCTGTACCAACCTCGTGGCGAGGTCCTGCGCTGGGCTCCCGTGGATAGTACTGGGACGGCGATGGGCCAGCGGCGGCACCGCGGAGTCCAACTGCGCGCCCTGTTGGCGATCGGTTGCCAAGGCGCGGGCGGCGTTGCGACCTTTAGAATCATCCTTGCGACTTTTTCGGTGAGACCTCCCAATGTCGGCAAGGTCCTGCATGAGTCCGCGAAATATATAATAAATTAATAGTTGGCATTGGTCCCACAGACATGAGGGCATGCCGTTACCTTTAAGCTCTCTATTGAAAGAGATCCAGCGAAAACTGGACACAAAAGGAAAACCTGCTCTATTAGGCATGATGTACCATGTGGATTCGTGCGAATGCGCTGTCTTTGACCTTATCCATACGCCTTTCACATAGCGAAAATTTAATTTGTGTTATTTGCTGAGATGTACAACATCGTGAAGCTCCATGTTTGCTATTTGGTAAAATAGTTAACAAGTATGGTCATAGTGCTCACGCCTCATATAAGCACAACCTTTTAAAACGCAAGTTTACTGTCTGATAGGGAGTCAAGTTTTCTTTTCTTGCGCAATAAATGCATGCCTTCATCAGGACAGATATGTATTATCCAATGAAAGGTAAATATTTTGGCCTTAGAGACATGCATGGAAACTGCAGTCAACTTGAAAGGCTACCAAAGCCTCTAAGTTAGACAGAAAACTTTGTGGAAAAAGTCGAACGTAGTCCTGGCATTTCCTGATCAATTTTGTGACGTGAAGTTGCACTGACTGATTGGTAGCGCCACTTACTTTAACCGCTTATCTCATGGGTTTCCTAGCGTGTCAAATTTTCCTTCACACGCCTTTCACAGGCCTGGCGTAAACCAGAAAAAGACGTCCTTTTTCTTCTTCTGTGTGCTTTATGCTGCTGCTGTTGTGATTACGTCTTCGAATCAGATATCCAATTTTTATCGTAACACCACTAACATGTTTTATTATTTTCTTATATTGATGATATAAAAGTGTTATAATAAAAAAGCATAGCCTGTAAATCCCTAAATTGGCTCCCAAATGCGTTTTCTCTAAATTAGGGAATTTTTAGCTCACCTTAGCAGAACTATCTATAGCGGCATGCTGTATGGTATATGATGTCGCATCACGAACTAACAACTGTCACAAAACTGAAAATGCAGAAATTACTGTCTGTCTCCCACAAACACCCGAAACCAATCAATTAGATATAATCTGTGCATTGAAAGAACTCTGAAATTATTTTTTGAAATTATGTAGGGGGTTAGGCTACAAATACAGCAAAGAGATTGCATAATAACTTAAGCTAAAGAGGTCATAGCCGCTTACGTTAAGGAGGCTACCGGCGATTAGACCTTACTCTCCTACCAAGCCGTGCTATTCCTTCTCAACTATTTCGCCGAGCGGTTGGGGCTAAGCTCCACTTTCCGCGATTCCTCGCCAGTGGAGTGACTAAAAAGACGCCAGAACATGTATTTGTTTGTGGAGCTCTTTGACGTCATCGATCGCACGTCTTTAGAACATTCTATAATGTCACGGGTTTTACATAATCGAACCTCGACAAGAGTACGAGGGAAGCAGTAGCTGAACGGCTTCGGAAAGTTCGACCATCTCGCGTTCTTTAATGTGCACTGACATCGCGCAGCACACGGGCCTCTGGCATTTCGCCTCCACTGAAACGCGACCACCGCGGCCGGGATCAATCCCGCGACCATCGGGTCAGCAGCCGAGCACCGTAACCGCTACACCACTGCGGCGGACGTCTTCACAACAATCAATACACTTCTTATTTACGTTATATACATGCACTGCAAGATAACCGATTCGCTATAGTAAGCTTCAATGCAGTGCGACTCTGTTATGCGACAAAGCATTTATAATGCATTATGGTTTCGAATCCTCATTGTACAGTCAGGCGCACACGCCGTAGAAATGCGCACGGTACCATAATGAGCTTCACACAGTACGCAATATTGTGGTCCTTGATTATAAAAAGCCACCATAAAACCATAAAAAGCCAAGCAATGAATGCGATAGCAAATTGGAATATCACACGAAGAACTATACAAGAAACTCCATACTTGTAGCGCGCCGCTGAAGCAGAAAGAAGGACGCTCGACCAGAACGCGTAGCTATAAACATGATAAGCGTGAACTATAGCAACTGCCACAACTGTTACGTCTTCGTGTTTGAGCAACACGCTCCAAGTGCCAACAATGCAGAACCCGACGCTCTTTGATATTTCTTTTAAATGCGAATGCATTTCTTAGTCGGGCTATGTCAGGCATCCGGCGTTGGCGTTGTCCGCGGCGGCCTCGGCAGGTGTTATCTCTCCGCTCTCACTCCCTCTCCCATAGCAACAGCTGCGAGCGCGCGCGCTTATCCTGGCCCCTAGCAACCGGAGCAGGTGGTGCGGGCGGAGTAGCGGAGAGTGAGTGGAGAGGAGGAGCGCGCTCTGGTGTGTGAGGGCGCTCGCATCGTGGGAGCTCGGCGGAGCTATATATGACTGAGTGAAACAACTTTATTGAGCTATATATGAAAAAAAAATTAAAGAAAATTAAAAAAAAGGAAAAAAAGAACAAAAAAATTTAAAAAAAAGAAAAAAAATTTTAAAATAAAAAACAGAAAAAAAAGCAAAAAAAAAGGCAGTGCGCCGTGCTCCCGACCGGGCTGCAGAAATTAGGCACCTTTTCCTTCTTCGAACCACAACCACCATATATAAATGGAGTGAAGCGCGCGCGAAATGCATTCGCATTTCCTCACGATTCCCTTCGGGGAGGTGGGGGGCATTTTTCTTTTAAACTGCGGCGCGTGGAGTGACCCCTCTGCGTCTCCTGCCACGCGTTGGCGTCTGACCCAAGGTGTTTCCGCCGTCCTTTTTTTTTGTAGCGTTAGTTACACTGGCCTAGCCAAGCCCGTTTCTCGCGGCTCATCAAGAGCCGTGCTGCGCATGCGCGAGGATCAGTGATGTCAAACAGCTGGCGCACCGGAGCCGGCAACTCCCGCGCACTCCGCCGCCGCCGCGCGCGACTCAACGCTGCCGGTCTGCGCATTCCAGAGGAGTGACGTCGTAGCCGTGGTAGACGCAGTGGCGCCGGCGCGCGCGCGCAGCCTTCGCTGTGCAGTCGCCGTCTGACACTGCGCTGGAGCCGCGGCGCTTCTGACTGGCGTTTGCCAGTGTGTTATAGCCATGGAGAAGGAGAGCGCAAATGCTGCTCAACGGCGCGGAAGAGCCGGAGAAGCTTGACTCATCGGATCCCGAAGTAGTTGCCTGGCAATTAGCGTCCCAAGCTGGGATTTGGGATTCATGGAAGCAGGATTTGAGCAGGAATTGAGCAGGATTTGGGATTCACCACCATTCATCTTGTCTATCAGAGACAGATAATTCCAAATACTGCGCTGGGGCCATAGAGACGGCAGCGTGTTACTTCACTGATCACCGAGCCGTCTTTGTGGCAATAGAGAAGCAACGACGTTGAGCAAAAATTAATATACATGTGCCACATAATACGTATACCGTGTGTGTGTCATTGGAGCAGCAGTGAGCATGATAATCAAGCTAATCCTAGACAATATAGACAATCAGGAAAGCTATGAATAATCAGCTGAAGCTTTGCTAACGCTGCGTATATCCTAGCATAGCCGAGCTAAGCCACTGCAACATTTTTTTTCTCGTTCCACATCACGAGTGGGTACAGAAAGGGGCCACTTTTTCGTGCGCGCCTCTAGGTCAGTTTTCGAATTGAAAGAAAATGTAGGATTGTTGCGTGATACAACACACTCTCAAGCTCCTCCGAGATCTGCGTGCCACCAGAGGTGAATTGTGTATATAAATAGCTGGCCGTTTTTACGCCGAAACATGACTGGCGCTTGGTTGAGTGGTCTAACGCAGCGCGCTGCGGAGCGAGGGGTCACTGCTTCGCATCCTCGGTAGGGTGCTTCGGCATTTTTTCTTCTGAATTATTTGTGCCTTTTTATATATCTACATACATATACATATCCGGAACATGACGGCGACGGCAAAAATCCGCTGAGAGTGTCCATATTATTGATATCGCAATAAAACAAGCACACGCGCAGTTTCCAGTAACGGCGCGAGCACCAAGAGATGTAATAAGTGCACTGGAAGCCCTTCAGAAGCAACTGTTTCTCACGTGCCTGAACTTACTGGAATTACAAGTTCAAAAACAGGTTGATGATTTTGCTGAGCACATGTACAAGTGCATTGCAAAGGCCGATTTATTTATTGGGCCTGGCATACAAGCGTATATCTGCAATCAGCATCAGTTTACTTAATTAGAAAACAAACAATGAAGTCCATATTTATAACACCACTTCTTGACAACATTAATTATGGGGAGACAGCTCACCCAGTACACTACTTAATTCAGTTCATTAATTATGGCAACACTCCTTATGACAGTAGACGACTGGCTTAGGTGGCCTGAAGCTTGATCGTATAGTAATGTTGCTAGACGACCACGAGCAGCTCCTGAATTCTACATCGAAGTCCACCTCATGAGGCGCCACTGTTGTCGAACAAGATTAGTCTCCACTGACCACAGAATTCACAATTGACGTCCATCGAGCACCAACTGGGATCTTTGATCATTAAGGCGCGGTCGTGTGCGCTGGTGGACGCGCTATTTGGACAAACATCAACAGACGGCTCATATACCATTCTACATGATGTCCTATCCGCTTGCTTCAGGCTCGTTCACACCGAAGACGGAGCGGCAAAGCGGCCAAGCGGACTTGTCAAAGCGGCGAGGCGGCGGGTTGCTCGCGCGGCAGAGGAGGCAGGGCATCTAGCGTTTTTGCGCATGTGTCGCTCTCACGTGGGAATGCTTCTCCCAAATAAAGTCACTGGAACGGGGAAAGTACCGCGACCGTCCGGCCCGCCGCCATATTTGGTCCAGCGGGGCTAAAGCTGCGGCGGAGCAGTGTTGATTTTCACGCGGATTAACGCATGTTTTACACATTGCGTGCGCTTCTGCAGCCCCGAATGAAGCATACCGTTGTTCTTTAACTGACTATGAAAAAGATAGCGGCAATTTCAATTGCCTACACGCGCACGCACGCGTACTAACACGATAAAGAAATGCGAACTGCGCGGCGTTCAGGCGCTCGGCTGTCGGCATTTATTAAATGCGAAGCATTTCGTAGCGAACTTCTGCGCCTTTGAAGGTTCTATCAATCTATCTATCTAACCGCCAACGACTTCGTGCTTTCCTGGCCGTTTCCTTAGTGGGATCTGTACCAAAATTGATATGACATAGTATGACTGTATGACGAATACAAAGGCAGGTCATAGCATGAAAATCATGACATGCATGTGATGAACCGCACGATTTACACGCCATTGACTTCGTGATCTAGCGGCTGCTTCCTTAATTTTAGATATACCACAGTTAGTATGGCATGACAAGAGTGCATGACGAACAAAAGTGACTGGTCTTAACGTGCAAATCGTGACACGCATGTCATGTACAACATGATTTATAGGACGCGGTCACGGGTTTGTCGCGGCCGTTTAATTAAATGGATGTATGCCAAAATTGCTATGACGAGATATATGTGTATGTCAAATGTAAAGAACAGGTGGTAGTATAAAAATCATGACGTGCATGCCATGTTCGGCATGACTTATAATTACCACACTCATGGCGGGCTGGCGGCCGGTTCGCTAGCTTGATATACACCAAAACTGATATTGCGTTACGTGACTACATGTATGACGAACATAAATAACAGGTGTAAACATGAAACTCCTAACATGCATGGCATGTTAGGATTTTCATGTTTACACCTGTTATTTATGTTTACGCATGAAAATAATGGCATGCATGCCACACTCACGGTACGCTCGCTGCCGTTTCGCTGGCTTGGTAATGCGGGAGGTGGCTGTATGACGAACATGAATGACAGGTGGCGACAAGGAACATGTCATACTTCCTTGTCATATTTTTTTGCGTAGAAACAAGGCGACATGTCACATTTTCTCGTTACAACTTATCATTTATGTTCGTCATTCAGTAACGACATCACGCCATAGCCAATTTTGGTGTATATCAATATAGCGAACCGGCCGCGAGTGCAGCATAAGCATGGCATGTAAATCAAGGCTTACATGATATGCATATCATATTTTCTTGTTACAACCTGTCATCTCTGTTCGTCATACAGTCACGTCACTCAATACCAATTTAGGTGTATGTCAAGCTAGCGAACCGGCCGCGAGCCCACCAAGATCGTGGCACGTAAATCACGCCGACACTGACATGCATGTCATGATTTTCATATTAGCACTTGTTATTTGTGTTCGTCATACATTCACCTCACAAAATACCAATTTTGGTGAATATCAAGCGAGCCAACCGGCCGCGAGCCCACCATGAGCGCGGCATGTAAATCATGTGGTACATGCAATTCACTTCATTATTTTCATGTTTCCACCTTTCCATTCATGTTCGTCACACAGTCACCTCACAAAATACCAAACCTGGTGAAAATCAAGCTAGCCAACCGGCCGCGAGCCCATCATGAGCGCGGCATGTAAATCATGCTGTACATAAAATGTATGCCATGATTTCCATGTTACCAACTGTCATTCATATTCGTCATACAGATATATCTCGCCGTATAAATTTTGGCATATATCCATTTAATCAAACGGCCGCGAGCGCGCCGAGACACTAGTGAGGCGAGCGAGCTGGACCATTTACGTGGCGAAGCCCGCCGAAAGCGCGCGGCGGCGAAGAGACAAGGAACGCGGTACTTTCCCCGTTCCAGTGACTTTACTCTCAAAGATACACCAGCGCCACCGCCGCATGTCGTTCTGATTGGGTGCGGCGAAGTGGAGGGCTCCAGTGGGTGGGAAAAAAATCGGTCCACAAGCGATCGGGTTAGCCGCCTCGTTTTCCGCCCGGTTCAGTCGCCTGGAGAGGAGGGTTTCTCCGCTTTCCGCTCGGCCGCTCCGCCTTCGGTGTGAACGAGTTTAAAGACAGCACGTAAACCGCTTCGCTTCCTGGAGCGGCAGTAGTCGCTTCCACGAGCGCTTCGTAGAGTTACGCGAGATCAGATCCAAAAAAGTTAGCTGCTAGCCTTACCTCGTATAACATTCCAATTGGATGCTTTTTGCATTTATTATTACGCCCTTGCGGTGAAACTGATTTTTCGTTATACAGGTGCAGCCGCTTTTGGAGCAGCCATATCAGCGAAGCTAAGCCAGCCAAGTGTTTGGCTTTGCTTCTGTCTAACAATGACGGTGCCATGAGCGGCACTGTGTTGGCGAAAACAGATGCCGAATCGCTTGTGCTGTATATATATCGTGTGAATATAATTCGCGCAGTCTATTCGTCCCTTAGCGCTGTGATTGCGTCCTTGCCTAGCAAGGCGCTTTGAGAAACTTCACGGCGTTTACGGAGCACTTTGGTCCAATGGATGCAATACATCTCGTTGCTTATTCTAGCCACTCATTCGCGGTCACGAACAATCGGTGCACTAAATTCTATTAGTACTACCGCAGTTTTTCTTGCTTCTACTTTTTTAAAACCAGGACTTATTTCCGGATCCTATGCCGGCACCGCCGGCGTTTACTAAAACAACTCGCGTGACTGGGGCGAAAACGAGGATTCTCATGAGAAAGGAAGAAGTGTAACTGGGTGTGTTCACATAAGAACGTCGGCACAGCGCACACACACGAACACAAAAAGAATAAGGCAAGAACCGACGACACGAGCGCTGACTATCAACTGAAATTTTTATTCACCGCACACATATAAATATAAACATTGAAAAGCGTCACATGATGAAACATAAGCGTATCAAGGTTGCACTTTTATGAGAGTATGCGCGAGTTAGGCAGACATATCACACATCCTCAGTGGCATCTAAAAAACTAATCTCCTTTTCCAGAAGATTAAGTGAGGCCTCGCTAATACAACCCCTTCCCCCCCTTCTTGATGTGGAATGCTTCGATGATTTCCCTGACGGTGCGATCTTGATGTCTGTATATGACACTTGTGTCTTTGAGGACAGGATAGCAATTGCACTTATTACAATGGGCAGCCAAGTGGGCATGCTCATTTTTCTTTAACGTCGTTCTATGCTCTCTGAGCCTCGTGTTAACGCATCGGCCCGTTTGACCGATGTACGACGCACCACAGGACAACGGTATTTCATACACAAACATTCGTGGCACAAGAAACAAAACACGTCTCATCATTATGACTAATGTCACACCCTCCTTGCCATTTGTTACCCTTGCCGTCACACCTTCTTTGCACCGCTGCGCATATGCTACTCGTCTTTAAAGGCGCTGAAAACACGACGTTAGCCCCAAACCACCTTCCTATTTTCTTAAGGCCGGGTGACATTTTGTGCACATAAGGAATAAGTACTAGGTGCTTCTTATTCCTGCTAACATCCCTGTCTTTTTCATCTTTCTTGTTTCGGGACTTTATCCATTTCATTAGTTTTGTTGCTGTCATTCTAAGGACCGAGTTAGGGTAATCTGCCAGTTTCAATCTGTTTATCTGATCTAAAAAACTTTCTACTACTGTGTGATGACACGAGCGAGTTAGTGCGGCGCGCAAACACGTGAAGGCCACCCCATTTTTGATTAGTTTGGAATGCCCCGAACCATAGTCTAGTAACGGCTTCGCTGTCCTGGGCTTAGCATACATGGTTGCGTTCAAACTTTAATTGTAGGTCCAGGAATTGTAATTTCTTTTCTTGTGGCAACTCCATCGTGAACTTTAACCCATATCCACCTTCTTGGAAAACTTTCAGGACACAACCAGCGTTTTCTGTAAAACCTTCACTTCTTATCATTACTAAGTAGTCATCCACATATCTACGCACCAGACTGGCCACATCTTTCAACTTCTTCTTTACATCTCTCTCTACAAAACCAAAAAAAAATGTTGCTTAGGACCGGAGCGACCTTGGAACCAATACACACCCCATTGCGCTGAAGAAACCGTTTGTTATCCCACCCAACTACAGTGGACCTGCAGTACATGGACAACACTTCCAAAAAAGATTCAATTGATACACCACACATGTTCCGAAATCCTATTTCATCATTTTCTAGAATGGAATGTTTTACACATTCCATCAACTTATTATGGGGCAATGAGTAATATAGGTCAGAGACATCGGTACTTAAGGCTCTACATTCCCGGAAGTCTCGTTCACTTAAGGCCTTAACTACAGCTTCAGAACTCTTAACTCTTAGCTTCAGTGCTAAGATGAAGATTTACCAACTTGCCCAAATAGCCACCTTACTCAAGAACGTCGGTGCATGTCCGTGGACCCCTTTTAATTCCGCTAAAAAAAAACGTTTTGCCATCCGAGTCCCCAGGGCCACGAAACCAATCTTAGTTTTACAAAAAAAAAATTTCCCATAGTCAAAAAATTTGCAAGTCTCCACTTAGCAGAACCACTCTTTGCGATGAGGGTGGTGATTTGGGCTTGTTGGTATGGCAGCATGATAATTGAAGGTAGCGCAAGCTAAAGACGAGGACAAAAGAAGGCACAGAAGGCACGCTGTGGTGTCTCGAATGTGCCTTCTTTTGTCCTCGTCTTTAGCTTGCGCTACCATCAATTATCACACTCTTTGCGAATAGCGCGAGAATGAGATTTTGACGTGACCCTACCTACAAAAGAACTATTGTAGCTGTGGGTGTCCAATTTTTTTTGTCAGACTACGAGTAACGTACGTGCGTTTTAAAGATGTTATTTTGGAGTTTTGTTGCCCACATTTTATGAAAAAAAATCCCAAATACGGTGCATTGGACAATATTGCTCTAATTTCAGATTTTTTTTCTCTTAAAGTCAGGTCACGCCAGGTGGACGTGTACCAAGCCAGGTGAACCATACGAAATGAACATCGAATTCAGTGTTAGTTTAGTTGTGGTCAGTTAGGTTGCTGGTAATAGAAAAAAAGTGACGCTTACCGCAATTGTCTTTCATTTTTGCTTCATGAATGAACAGCGAAGTAAATGTAAAAGAAGAGACGCAAACCAGTCCTATGATCTCGGCAGTGCAGTATTGTTTTAGTGAGTCATAGGTGTTGCCAAAAAGAGATCATCATTGTCGGTAACGAGAGGTTATGCGTTGTATTCCAAAGAAACCAGTGACTCCAAGAAAACAATTGAGAGCATTTCTGGAAAATATTTGGAAGTCAAGGACATCAGACTAGCTTATTATAAGTATTCAAAGAATAGCATATCAATACAAAATTAGTGAGTGTATTCCTTTAGTGCTTCTTTACCTTAACCAAGAGCGTGATACAAAAGCAGCTTTTTGTCATATAGTATATATCATACCAAATATGCTATCAAAGCAACCATCTGATGTTCGCGTGCCTGTGGTCCGTGGACTAAAGACGGGAGGTATGAGGATGGGTTCCCATCGACTCACACCGCCGGAATGTGTGTGCCCAAGTTGGTTCAGAGTATCGTTGGTTGGCGCAAGTTGGAAGGGTAGTGGTAATCGGGACGTGTCCTTAAACCAACGGTGGTACTACTTTGCGGAGGGAGTAGTACCTGGATCAGGGTATTGTCTACCGCCAGGCGTCACGTGAAAACGCTTGGTCTAAGGCGATCGCAGTTCCGCCTGTCGAGCTTCTGCCCTATTAATTAATTTTTTTTATTGCTTTAAGCCCGTTATACTTGTGGTACGGGCCGGGGTACTTTCATTCACTTTTTTTTTTACTTTCTGCCCCACTATAAAATGAATGTATGTCGAGAATAATTGGAAGACGTGACTAACTTGAGAAGCCCATAGCATGCTGCTCTTACACTTTTAACTCTTCAACGTTCAGACTCAGTCGGAGCGAAGGCGTTGTCCGTGTCAGCCGTGATGCGGAAAGATATTCGTAGCTGTGATGCGGGAAGAAGACGAAGACGAGAGGCCTTGTCATCAAGTTGACAATCCGACATGCTTAAGTAGCTTCTCCCATTTCTTACTGCACTTTATTTCATGCACAAATATAGCTACGACCTTCACGCGAGACATAGACGGCAACACTCCCGCCCGAGTGCTTTGTTAGCCGCACTAGTCCGTATAAGACATCTTGCTCTGTGGGCCTTCGAGTTGGCAAGGCGCGTATTTCTGCTGAACTGGACCCGCGACTAGTGGGGATCCAAGAGTTTCATGGCTGCAGAAACGGTATCCATGGCCGACGCTGCAACTATACTTCTGACATACATTACACAATGATAGCCCCTTCAGTAATCACCACAGCTGTTCGGCCATCGAACTTTTCACCCGAAGATTTCCGAATGCTGTTTAAGACGCGGAGGCTCGTTTTAAGTTACGGCACATTAAGATAAAAACAGCAAGGTACCTGCACGTAAGTGCCGCGCTACCCTCCGTTATCGCCAATGCCATAGACTGGATTGCCTTCCTCTTGCTTCTTATAAGGGCCATGACACGGTCACCTAAGAGTTTACTGTTTCTACCGTGAAATGGGAGGAAAGGGTCTATTGTGCAAATACGTATATGAAAAATGGTCTGCAAAAAATTATTTCAGTGCAAAACAAGCCCTAAAAGTCGCCGGCTATAAATACCGCCACCGCCGGTGATTGCCATTTTGCCGTCGCGTGTGTGACGTCGTGTGCTGAGTAAAGTGGAGCCGTCGTCCTCTGTAAGAATTTCAGCAGTTCCAAATAGCTGAATTTTAATGACCAGCTGAACAAATCTGCAATAGTTAAATTCCGCGTGCAGCTGAGCACGGAACAAAATCGTTCGCCGGAATGCCGACGCTCGCACGGCAACCACGCAGCTTGTTACCTCTTGGCTCGCAAGTGCACCCGTGTTGTCCGGCTCTCGGGCCGCTGACGTGTTTATGAATCTATTCAACTATAAATTAAGTGCTCGGCAAAATGCGGTAAAATATCGCCAGCTTGTTTGGAACGCAGAAAGATTAACCCACATAACATAGATTACGATCGAAAATTGGGTACCATAGCCCACTTAACTGACAACTTTGCCCTCAAAGTTCCTGCTTCTTTAGCGTTGCCTGTGAGCTGACATTTCAGAATTCAGTCATAAGAACTCTCTATAAAGTGTGACCATATTAGTGGATAATATAACTATAATAGATAATTATAGTTATCCGCTACACGGGAAAGGTGAAGGTCCTGCTGAGGAGCGATATTTTGTTTCCTTCCTCTCGTATGTGTGCCGTCTTTGTGCTATTCACGATCATTATGCCACAGATTACACGGAGTAAATACGTGAGACTTGCCGCTGTAGTCGACGACGGTGACGACGGGGTTCCATCGCGCTTTGAGCGGTGGACCTCTGAAGTTGGTGTCTTCCGAGTATTGTGGGTTGCGGTTCCTGCAAAACGTGTACAAATGGAAGCACCCGCAACACCACGTTAAACTCATGATATCAGCGACTCCTTGACTTCGGGCAGTCAAGCGTCTTCCTTCCTTTAACTTCGTATGCGCATATTTCTTTTTCTCTATTTGCCACGGTAGCTCGTTAAGCCATAGTTAGGTTCCGATGTTTAAACGCTGTGTTCGTCACAAGACACGCGTTACGGTACAGTGCGATTACATAAGAGCCGGGTTTCCAGCTTGTCCTAAACATCTTTACGTTAGCGTAATACCGGATTACCGCAGCCGTGAACGTGAGAGGCTGCAGATAAGTGGTGCCCTGGCGGGGCCGACTTGAAACAGGCAAACGAAGAATTGCTATTGCAGAAATCTAGTGTATTCTACTTCATGATTGTAGCAGCGTATTTCTGAATGAGTTGCCTTTTTAATCTCCTCTTCCTCAAAAACAGGCAACATACAAATGTGTCTGTGATTGTGATTGCCCGAAGCGTTAAAAGATCGAGATGTCATCGTTCGATAACCTGGCATTCCACGAACACCTTTGCGGATGCCAGAAACATTACACGGCAAACACGTGTATTGCTTTTTTTTTTTTTCAAAGGAGTGGTGGTTTAGAGTACGGTGTACGGACAAAGCGTACCGTCGTGGTCGGCATATCGCATTTTATTCTGCTGGACCTGTATTGCCCACAGTAATCGCCTGATCACGTTACCGTACGCATCGAGTTATTCGAACAGCTAGAATGTTTTCGGATAGTGTTCCATTTAAAACGGAACGGCGATACCTTAGTGTAAACAGTTCGATACGGCAATACCATCTTCGTGTCAGCGTTCCACGATCCGAAAACTGTATATTTTCGAGAGTTGCGCTATGCATGCTGTAACTTCACAATATCGGTACTGATCAGTTGATCGCTGTGATAGCTTAGCACTTAGGGTGTTACCCTTATTAGCTGGAGGACGAGGATTGGATTCGTGGTGATGGCAACCGCATTCCGATGTGGTCGAGATGCAAGACACTCATGCTGTCCTCGTCATCGTTTAAGGACACACGTCGTAGTCGAAAGATGTTTACTTGAAACATAAATGATAACTTGCACACAGGAAACGCTATGCCACACAAGAGAACGTGCACGAGTGTCCCACGACTACATCTTCTTCGACTGGCTATAGCAGAGAACAGAGGCGCCAGCGATACGTCGACACTGACTTATGCGACACTGAGCTGTACTAGTCACATAAACTAAACACATATTTTAAAATGCTGAACAGTTCTCAACCGCACATCTTTAACATGTACCTAGGTGCCTGTTAAAGATATGTCTTAAAGATTAGGTACATGTTTAACATAACCCTCTTTAAGTACATGGTAAGAAGTCTGGATGCTCAATATTAAGCCTGACTAAACTGGAACCCCTACCACCTACGGCGTGCCCTAGTCCTAGTTTCGGCATGTTGAACCCCAGAACCCAACTTACCGATTAGTTAAACAGAGCCTGTGTTGCACAATCTCGGTCTTAATGAACTAGACCAGCCACAAAACACGGCTAGGAACCTTATTTTACACCGCCAGTCTTTTTGACTTTAACATGTGGGTTCCAACAAGCCGTCGCTGTGCACATATAAAAGCTTTAAATTGTTGTCTGTGAGCTGGTCAGGCCGACTTCCTATACTCTCATAGGGAACCGCTACGACAAGCGTACACGTGGAGCCATACACCAAGCCCAATGAAATGGCGACGCTTAGCGTTAGGATGCAGGGGGGGGGGGGGGAGGGCATTGCTTCCAAATAAGTGGCTGGACATGAATTATATGGATTATTCCACTCGGAAACCGTGCGCGCTGGAGCAAGAGGAGCGACTGTAAATAGCGCTTCGGTGATTCATCAAGTTTTCAAACCTGTCCGCCGAGGCGACTTGGACCCTTCGTGGGCGGGTGCTTTACGGTGTTCGCCGTGTGCTTCTTGCTTCCCGAGTTGCTGCTGAGTGTCCGATTGCTGGTGCGCTGGCAAGGACACATTTTCGGAGACCACTTCGGGCTTGGCTGCACTCGACGACATCTTCTTCGTCTTTCTCTCACGGCACGAGGAACAATGCTACATTCACTGGTGCGTGTCTGCCACTTCACCCGAATACAGGCATTTTCGTACAGTTGACAGATTCTGGTTCCTTCACGCAATTTTGCTATTCAACAAACTTGAGCGAAAATACTTCTTGCTGCACGGATTGTTTTGTTCGCCGATCTGCTACTCTCAGAGCAGAGCGCCCTTAAAGGAGGAAAAGGGAGGTAAGGAAGGAAAGGCAAGGGCCCAATTCAATTCAATTCAGTTTATTTTCGCCGTCAAATACAAAACATGATAGCCGAGGATCCCGCGGTAAAAACTATCTTTCAATAGCTTGACCTCGCCGTGGACGCCTGCAACAAACAAACACCTTTGCGGTATCGCAGCCGCATGAAAAGAAGGCACAAAGAACGTTTCACTTAGAGGAAAGCGTAATACAATATGAGCAGAACAATACAAGCAAATGCCACAATAAGCAGTAAAGAAAGGACACTATAATACAACTACAATTCTCCAACTACAATTACTGGCCAGTCCCCCCACAGTGAGTGTGAGCCACAGTTCAAGGTGAACAATAAAAGAAAAGCAGGGAAGCTTTATTACGGAACACCTGTTTTCATCGTGTTTATTCAGGAAAGTCCCCAAAACAGGTGAAATTGGCAAGAGTTCAGTGACTGAACATATCACTGCCATCTATGACCAGCCTGATCGTTGTCAATTTGTGGTGTGTGAAGTTTTTTCTCTTCTATATGCTGCGCCTAAACATGAATCGTACATCTCTCGCTAACTGCGCGTGCTCGAGGCAACTTCAAAAATAGTAAGATGGAAAACTGGGCGAGTTGGTGCAGATTCATCGTGGCTAACAGCGCGAAAAACGAGAAGTGGACGAGAAGCAGCGCTGTGCCGTGTCCTTTTCTCGTCTTCGTCTGTGTTTTTCGCGCTGTTAGCCAAGATGAATTCAAAAACAGATCAATGTTAACCCCTGACTCTCAACATTTTTCTGTTGTATGAGCAGTATACTTACAAAACAAAATGTTCGCAGTTTCTCAGATATGCACTCATGAATTCATAAAGTTCCACGATAAGTCCCGAATGACATTAACAACACGTTAAAATTTAGGACATCTTTCTAATGCTCCTTTGTGACAGAGCTTGTCTCTCGGCCAGGTGTAGTTTGTAATGTAATTACAAATTGCACCTGGCCGAAACACGAGCGGCGTCAACACGAGTGTTGCAAAACTCGCCACGTGATGAGATCACAATATGATGTCACAAATTTCCAAAATTTGTGACGTCATCATGACGCCACTTAGAAGTGAGACACGTAACCTGACGTCACGTGATGACGTTATCACACGGCATCACTTGACATCATTACTTCTCTTGGTCAAAGTAAGGCCGATCACGGAGACAATGCAAAATCAGGTGAGGTGCAGAAAGCTTGCAATGCCTCCGATCCTGGAGGCAGGGCGAAAGCAGGTAAGGGGAAGAAAACTTTCGGAGCGGGGCGATGGAGGATCACTACATCGACTTGAGAAAAAAAAGAAGATGGATTTCGCCTTTGAGTCGTGGTGGGTGAATGTATAGAGACCATGCGCAGACCACTTTAGGGGCCCGGACTGTCGTATGCTGTCCCCTTCGCTTGGCGTAACTCAGAAAAAACCACATATAGCTTAGCCATAGTAAAATTCAGGTTCTTCTGATAGTAGAAACCAACCCTCAACACTCGGCGTCCGAGACGCACCACCCGAAGGTGATATAAACCAAGTGTGAGCAAAAAAAGAACTGCCGCTATGCGAATAGCGGCGGTTGACTCGCTGGTCGCTCGAAGAGGAATAAAACACTGGAGAACTTTTGTTTAAACTCGAGAAAACTTGTATTTACAGACTGTACACAAGAGTTACGGACATAATATTACAAAAACAGAAAAAGAAAACACCTTGGCACTGAACCGTCTGTAGGGCGACCCTACGGGATTCGGCAGAGCCGACGGGGCCTAACACCTTAAGCCCGGTTCAAGACGACAGACGGAACACCGGGGCCGCTTTTTATTACCACGATGCTCCGCCTTTACAACAACACCAGCGAATAGTCGCCTGCTTGTCCTTTGATTGGACAGTACATTCAGCAAATCAACAAAGCCGCTGCAAGGACAACACTTTCTTGCCCATATGTGGGCTCATGCTCCTCGCCCCAAACAATACACTAACAAAACACAAATAAAACAAAGTAAACCAAAGTTGTAGTGGCAAGGGCAAGCTCAGCTGGCGCACAACTATCTAGAGTTGAAAGTACGCGTGCTGTAATTTATTTCAATAAGAGAGACGTCCCTGTTGACCTGTCAAACAGATCGCCCAAGGGATCGTAAACCACCTGTCCCGTGGGTGCTCCGACCACCCTCGGGCCACCTCCATGCTCGCTCTTTACGCGAAACGTTACAAGTAGCCCCACTTAAAAGCTCGTTATGCTAACTTCCGTCGCGGCGGTTCCGTCGGACCAGCCTGGAAAGGGTAGCGCGTGAATGGTTACCGCGCCGAAAGAATGCCGGCGCGAAAGCAATCGTCAAAGGTGCCGACCAGGCGCCCGTTGCACCGCGACGCGGTCCCCGCTTTCGGGTGTCGAGGGCCCGCCTGCCGCCCAGAGCCACTTGATGCACGCCACAGAGTGACGAACGCCTCCGGCGACCACACGGGGTCAAATAGCAAGCCGCCTTGTATTACTTCCTCCTTGGGTGGCGACCGCTAAGTGC
>JALIZH010016235.1:0-46147 GCA_030522465.1 Rhipicephalus appendiculatus | reverse complement strand
TGTGAGTCGTATAGACGAAACACCGTGATAAACATAGCGTAAACAGAGCACAACATTTAAAAAGCAAAACAGATGCAAACAAAACGTGTCAACATATATTTAGCAATTTTTTACTTATTCATTAATTACCACATAACCACGCCCTGCTTCTTTCTAACAGGGAAGAAAAGGTGAGAGAAGCGGTGCATGTAAACTAAATGAAATCAAATCAAACTATAAAGTCTACAAATGGAGGCAAGGGGAAATTTTCAAGGGCTCGTTTTTTCTTTGTTAGACACAATGTTAATGAGAACTAATAGGTAATAATGCCAAGAAAAGTATAGGAGACGTTATTATGAGTAAATGTAAATATAAATGTAAATGTCAAGAAATAAAAGCGGACGAAAAGATAACTTGCCGCCGGCAAGAACTGAACCTGCGGCCTTCAAATTGCGCGTCCGATGCTCCACCAACTGCGCTACCGGGGCAGCCATCCCCCCCATCCACTTCGGGCGGTTATATTCGCATGTAAACGTGACAACGTCGGTCAGCGCCGCTAGTAGCCATGACGGCGAGTGTGGAACACTCTTTTTTCTGCCTTTCGGCTTCACGAAACACTTGATCTTGGGTGCTATGCAGGATGGCCCGAGCTTCTCGGGCAGACGAGTTTGCTGCGAGCTCGCCCTGCGGCGGTCATGCCACAAAGACAGAGCGGAGCCCGTGATAGCAGCATTGAAAAAACGGCTACATGAACGAGCGTGGCGTCAAAAACGCATGTGGGGCATCTGCGGCGGTAATCAAAGAAACACCGCGTGCGAACACGTCAGCGCCGCCACTCAGTCCACATTTCAGCAGTGAGGCGACGGCAGCGTGATTGTCGCGCTATCTTTTTGCCAACTCAGCATTGCGCCTCCCACAGGCGTGTTCGTGGGCGTTCTTCTACTTTTGGGCATGTTCTTTCGTTCCACCCGCAGCATGGAAATTTCCACTCTCGAAGTGCACATGCTGCACTCTCGTGCAGCTCGTTTCGCTTCTATCAAATATTGCGGATAAATATAAGGACAGGTCGCCACCAGGGGCACTCGCATCATGGCGGCAACGCGGCTGTGAGTGGTACGTCGTGAGCGCGGTGAAATTGAATGCGAGACATCGCAGCCACGTGATGATATAACTTTTATTTCTTCGTGCGTGTGTGCACAGTCTGCGCGACAAAGCTGATAGATGAATCAAGCCGCTCGCTGGCGTTGCGGCGTGATCACTGCTCCTTGGAAAGCGCAAACGCGGTGGGTGGACCCGATCTTCGCCGCGGGCGTCTGTCAATCAAACGGATTGACGCGTGAACTCGGGTACAAACTCGTTGATTCTGAGAAGGCCCCAGTTCAACTCGTGACTGTCATGGTGCCCGTGTGACTGTCAAAGGTTTCATGCGGTGGACGCTAAGCAGCAGCTTCTTTGCATATAAAATAATTTAGCCAGCCTTTACTACTTGTGCAAGGCTGGAGAGGAGCTTGTGATCACCTAGCTTCTTCCAGCGTTTTAAGTCGGTCGTCTACTCAGTCTGCTCGGTATACGCTTCGAAGAACGCATCAGCTCGGTCTGAATTTTGATTATACTAATTAGGCAGGACTTAATTAACATAATATTGAACAGTTTTGTCTTGATTAGTAAGGTTTTAATTAAAACGACAATAATTACCTCGTGTGCAATTAGCATGATCTTCATTCGTATGCATCTAATTAACATTGACCTAATTCGCCTGATCTTGATTAGCATCATATTAAAAAAGGTCTAATTAGGATGACTTTACTTAGCGTGCTTATAATTAACGTCACGTTAATTAGCCTGATATTAGTTAGCACGGTAATAGCTTTACATGGCTTCATTAGCATGGTCTTAGTAAGATATGGCTTCATTAGCTCGGTCTTAGCATGCCTTGGCTTAATAAGCTTGGTCATAGCATCTCTTGACTTATTTAGCTAGGTGTACCGCCCAGCCACTTAGCTAATCAGCCGGGCGCACGTCCTCGGGCAGCGAGCACACCATGAAGGGATCAAGAGTGCGCGCGCCAGTTGAGAAACGCGCAAGAATCTGAAGGCCGACCATGATGATTGTACACGAGGCCTCGTGTTTAGCTACGGTCGCGATATTGTGAGGTGCTCGGCCGGAACTAATCTCAGAGGCCACCTTGCTAATTATTCTACAGGATACTTAGTACAGACATTAAAAGCTTCAAAACGAATTTAAACAGCCCCTGCCTCTCAAAATATCATCAGTAAACCTTTCTGGCACTTTTGTTGCATGGGTGCACTTCTGCACTCCAGTGGAACGACCAACAAATGAAAGAAGAAGCCTCTGGTTTGAAAACACCGCCCAATTTTGTCGACCGTCCTTGATGTGACGCCGCGTTCCATCATAACCAATGGAACGCAGCGCGCGCTGATAGGTGGATCTGACCTTTTCGTACTGTTGCCTCGTTCAAAAGAGGGTGTCGCCAGAGCTCGGAAAGATCCCGAGTTTCGCCAAGCTCGGGCCATCCTGCATAGCGCCCCCTTATCACGAGCTGGCAGCTGACCAATTCTCCCTCTCATACTACCTTAAAGCATGAAGTCTGCCAGATTTGATGCTTTTCAGGCTTTTCTTTCTTCACATTTACATCACATTTATTACTAATAACATCCCCTATACTTTCCTTGGCATTATTGTGTGTTAGTCCTCATTAATATTGTATATAGTCTACAAGAATTTTCCCCTTGTCCTTTTTCTCCTAAGCAGAGTACTAGGCTAGAGCGCACCTCGCTGCCTTTTAATAAATCACCTCTCTCTCTCTACAATGTGCAAGTGAACGGTACGCAAGGTAACAAACGTTGGTACAGAAAATTAAATAAAGATGAAATGGTAGATTATACGTTTACATCAGTCTGCAGCGTCTAGAAGTTTCGGAAATCGTTATGCCTGATTTTGCAGGCAGTATATTGTATCGATTCAGTGCGACAATTTGCAGGAATAGGGTGAGTGATTGAGATGCAAGGCCCGCTTGATTTAGAATGAAACATTGGTTAAAAAATGTTACCTTTTCTCACAAGAAATATTCCATAATAAATTGGCCAAAAATAATTCAAAAACCTTGTTGCTAATGTTGTCCCCCAGAATAATAGATACAGTAAGGTTATAAATGATCAGATATGGTTCACGGAGCTGAGAAATTTTGGTTATAATGCTGATAATTTATCAGAGCCACACCACCGGTTCAGCCTTTAGGCGCACGTCAATGGGACGATATTCGCTGGGCTATATATCGGTCTTTTTTAAGCTAATTAAGCATGATATTTATTCACCAAGCGCAAGTGTACATTACTTTCGCTTTGAGTTTAATTTGAAAAAGAATGCAAGTGTTACGCGCTTAATCATGACTGTGATGAGGTTCTTAGAATGTTTCGATTACACAAAATACGCTGCGTCGGTGACACCAAACGTGCTTAAAGGGGCAGTAAACAGGTTCCAACTTTTTTTTTTTTACACCCCCCCCAAACAAGCTTGCCAATTCGCACAGGAGACCGCGGCGATCACATTTTCCGAGTATTACAGCGCCGCGTGCCACGCAGACCTTCCATTTCCAAAATCTTTCCCGCGCCTCTTTCCTTCTGACATATCGCCCTCGTACGCGCAGTGACGCAAACGTACTCATGGGCAACTTGACGTACCAACTGAGCTCGTCAATTGTTCCTTTGCCCTACGAAACGACGCCTTGACCCTGCGGTGATTCAGTTTTGGCTGGGCAGACCATATTTTTTCCTGTGCTGCCATCTGTCGCTTTGTCGAGGCCCGAGACTACCGGGAGAAGCGGTATTTTCAGGACGAAAGCCTCCCAGATGAACTGTACCATTAGGAGAAGGGTGCTCCTCGAACGGCGCTGCCTCCGCGCGCCGCTATGACCCATGCTCATGTGGTGGAAGCCCTGTTCGGTCGTTGGCTGCGCGCCGATGACGTATCGCTGACATCGGGTCATGTTGCCGAAGTGGGCGGAGGCACGACGACGGGCTACGCCTTCCCCTCGTTATGGCGGAGAAGGGGTGGAGAGGCCGCGCGAAACTTTGAAACCAGCTGAAACGGATGTTCTAACCCCTGTAACTTCTTTATTATAGCACGTATTCGGAAAATTCTTGCGGCAGCATGTTCACATAGCAAAAGTGCGCATATGAAAAGTGAGCAAAAGTGCGCAGTTGTTTACTGGCACTTGAAGAAAATGGGAAGGCCGTTTGCAGTTTCGAACGACAGTTTATGAAAGCATGGCAACCACAAACTCACGCAAAGAGAAAACCGCGCAAACACAAAGAGAAATAATTAACTCACAGAAGTTGCTCATGAGCGAAGTACCTTAGCAGAAAGAGAGTCTATATGACGACACACGCTCACCCGTAGGGGAGTTGAAAGTGCGACGCGATGCGAGTAGCCGAGAGGAGAGACGAGAAACAAAGGCTAGCTTTGACGAGGCCACTGATGGCTTGCGGAGGCTGACCACGAAACTGGAACCTTGAAGGTGATTAGCGTTGGAGACATGAGATGTCAGCGGCCTCGTTGAGCCCGCAGTTACAACTCTTGGACCGCATCCCAGAGCGTCGACACATGGGCCTGCAGTCACCCGACAGCGTGGAACGCCCAACACCGTCTTCCTATTCTTTTAGGGGCGAAGCACCTTATGGTCGAGGCTTGTCCGTTGTTCCTCAAGGCATGCAAGGTACCCACTATACGTCCACCGTAACTTTTATGAAATAGGGAAATGCGCTATGCCTACCAGAACAAAATAAAAGGCCACAACCCCGTAAAAAATACCGACATTTAAGCACCCATCAATCAAAGCATGTGACAAAAAAGGTTTAACAACACACTAATATCAATCGTAATTGTGACGGAACAATATGAAACACCTACAAGCACAAACCCTTTATACTAGTCGGCGACTTCGACGTAGACATTACGAACCATAGGACCTGGCTTTGTCGTCCACTCTTTATGTCACTTTATGTCACTTTTGTCACTCAGTTTACATTATACGGGGCAACGCTCGGGTAACGTACGGTTACTCACCCATACAATACCCATAGCTTCGCCCACTCGTAATGATTCACTTCGTGGAGATGCGGTGATCTTTTTCTTCTCCATCGCACGCGGCTCTTCTTTTTCCTCCACTCCGACACTCGCCGCGTTCACGCAATTTCGCACGAGCAACACAGACATCGTCTTTTGTCGCACATCACACACCGGCCCTCGGAGTATTTTCCGCGCTCATCACAACGACATCATTTACATTAGCCGACCCTTCATAATAAACTTCTCAGGTCTTATTGTCATATTTCGTCTCGAGAACATCAATTAAAGTAGATTATGAGTAAGTGGTCTGGAAATTTTAAGCGGATTGCCAGGTCCAGAAAACACCGTAAAAATGTGTAGACCTCAACAAATGTCTTGAGTGCTGTACGGAACGGCGTTTCTGGAACTAGTCCTTTTTTTGGAGGAACGGAGGAACACCACCGTTCAGCTATGAGTCGACGAAACTCTAACGGTCTCTCATTACATTTATGAAGGAGTGGTAGAATGAACCGCGTTCCCTCGGCAAACGTTTTAAGGAGTAAATCTTAGTGTGTATAAGCGGGCTGCGGCTCGCTGTGTTATCTGTGGTTCTTGTTTGTAGAGAATGCGGTTTTGTAACTTGAAAGACGTTAAGGCGGAACCGCATGGCGCGTTTTTCGCTGGCGAAAAACGCGACGCGCAGAGAACGCCCGCGCTGCCGTGGTCGCAAATGCACCCGCACGGAAAGTAGCGGCGTTTTCGCGCGCGTTTGCCGGGTCGCTAGCTTTTCGTCGAAAGCGCACGGCAGCTTCGAAAGGTTCCGCCGAGATGCGTGGATGTCGGCGCTGTCTGGCGGCATTTGAAAAAACCAAACGCGTCTGCACCCTAAACGCTGGTTGGCGGACGAAACGACGACGCTACGCGCGAGGCGCTTTTTCTTTTATTGCGATAGCAATTATATGGACATTCTCGTCTGCTTTTCGCCGTCGCCGGGTGCTTTTTATATATATATATATATATATATATATATATATATATATATATATATATATGAGCCACGAAGAAAAATAATTCAGAAAAGTATTTTTTCCGACGCGTGGAATCGAACGGGCGACCTCCCTCTCCGCATCGCGCGACGCTAACCGCTACGCCACAAGAGCGCACATGCTACAGCATACTAACGGCGAGCTATTTATATACGCCATTCGCCGCTGGCGGTACGCAGATCTCGGGGGGGGAATACCAGCGTGTTCTCTGCCTTTCCAGCAAACCAGCGAGATAGCGCAAAGTGCGCGCTCGGCGCCCCCACTCGTTGCGACGCGTTGGCTCCCCAACACTAAGGTGCTGATTTGGGCCGGTTGGTACATGATCAACGCAGCGAAAAAACAGCGCGAAACACGGGACAGTGAAAGAGACGGACCAAGCGCTGAACTAACAACCAAGGTTTTATTCCACACATGGGGGTATATATGGCACACGCTACATGAAAGGAGGGAGAGGAGAACAGTCACATGGAACTTTTGTTCATGAAATCTTTGTATGCATCTAGAAAGAAATAGTAAAGAGGCCATCATCCACTTGACAGATATGCAATTTCCCTGGTCTGGACCGCTAGCGGAGGGACACTCAGGCACATGTCACCTTTCTTGTCAATGCAAAACGCCTCATAGATCTCACGTGATCGTTGATCACTGTATCGTCGGAGTATCTTGCATTGATCAAACATTGCTTGACAGCCGCAAACGGAGCTATGCGCAGCTAAGTGGCTGCCAACAGAACCCCTCATAAGGTTGCGGTGTTCCCAGAGACGGTGATTTATACAGCGGCCTGTTTGCCCAATGTTACAGCGACCGCATGAGAGGGGGGATTTCGTATACCGCGTTACAGTAGCGTAGCCAGGGGGGTTCAAACCCCCCGAAATTTTTCAGTTTTGCTTGCGTACATATGCACGCACACATACAAACGCACGCACGAACATACATAAAGTATTGTCACGTGGTCGTGACGTCGACGAAGGCAGAAGTCGGTAGGTCCAAAATGAAACTGTTTATTAGGCCGAACTTGTGGCCGGTAAACAGAAAGTCGGGTTACAGCAATGCACAATGCACTGATAGCGGCGAACAGAGCGACGGCCGTCGAACAACTGAACTTCGGTGGAACGCGCCGGCTTTTATAACGCACGCGTCCAACATTCTAGCCTTATCAGTAGTCGTCGCGCAAGCTCTGGAATAATCTTGAGTGTTAGCGTCTTGCGTGCAATCTTAACAGAACGATCTACTACAAGCGAGAAGCTTCTGGAACAATAAGGCGCGGTCTGCGCCGAGTACTGCTGATAGTCTTTCTGGGCGGAAACCGAATACAGTGAAAGAAACGCGCGTGGCAGTATGGCTGAACCCCCCCCCGAAAAAAATTTCCGGCTACGCTACGGCCGCGTTAAAACAGCATTCAACAAACTTATTTGCGTGTTTCTTATCACACACGCGAGCCCTTTGTCCTCTCTGTTCACCTTATGGCACATACTAGACAACTTGTTTCTTGCTGAAAAAACAACTCTGATGCCCGCTTTTTTGTGCTACCTTTTTTAAACAATGCGACGCCCTATGCAAATACGGTAATGACCGCTGTTCTTGAAAGTGGGCTCTTTTCTTGAAACCTAGTCGGTTTTGTTGGCTGTTTTAAGTCTTCTAGAAGACATTCGGCTGTGGAACACAGTAAGTTGTCCGGGTAGCCTGCCATGCGCAGTCTGCGCACCTGCGTGTCAAAGCTAGTGCACATTGTGTGATGGCATGATCGCGTCAACACTGCCCCTAGAGAAGATTTCGGCAATCGCTCGCTTGACAAGTTTGGAATGCGCAGAACAGTGAGGTAGCAAACTTTTTTTGGAGCGGGGGGCATACTGCCAGCACACGTGGTCAGATAAAAATATTTCAAGGTCAAGAAACCGAAGTCTGTTAGCAGTGGGGAATTCAGTGGTTAGTTGCAGTTTGCTCATGCAAGAGCGAAACTCGTCAACAATTTGATCAGCACATCGCTGAGCGTCAGAATGGTGAGACCTGTAAAATATCGAAAAAATCGTCCACAAACCTAAACACTTTATTAGCGCTCGTTTGATGCAGGCATTCCATGAGGGATCTCTCATTTTTTGGCTAAAAGAATATCGCTTAGGATCGGGGCGCAAGGCACGAACCTATGCAGACACCTTCTTTTTGAATATAAAGTTCGTCATCATGCTTTATAAATGTAGATCGTAAATAAAAGCTCAGCATTTCTAAAAACGTTCCTGACGCTGATTCCTACACGAGTCCTGAAACATGACGCTCCCGTCGCAGGATGAAACCGTTGAGGTTCTTGTAAGTCCAACAGCCCCTTGCAGCTGGAATTCACATTAACGTTGAAGTCGAGCAGGTCACTTTGAAACTGTTAGTCTATTCTCGCTCTTCCGTTTCCACTCTTTGAAGGATGGTGTTTCACCATTTCCCTGGTGTGCCGCTTCTTCCCGTTCCTCGTGTAACTCTTCTGGAATATTCCAAAAGACCAATTTTACTTCGAGACTGCTTCTTTTCTGAGGTCTCTTTTGAGAATTGCAGCGCACCGCTTTTGTTCTATGTCGTCGAACAGGGCACTTCTCTCGTTGGCCTAGGTAGTATTAAGGGCTTTGAAGCTGCGCATTGAAGGATCTGAGCTGCAGTGTTTTCAAACCAGCATGGTACAGAACGCCGAAAAAACTTGGACATATCCGATGGTAACCGTCCATGCAGCTGTCATCAGCACTTTAGCGAAAATTTTGCTCGCTCTTCACAAATTTAGCTGGGTCTTGCAAAAGGTATTGTTCACAGAATTAAGACACGTGCCGGGTGTTCAGCCATGAGCATGTAAACTTCGCCGCCTTCCTTTCATGTTACGACCACGTCTGTCTTCCGAACTGCAGCGCTTGGAAAGCTTTGTCATCATTGAACGCATCGATGCTTCAGAATGGGTGTCCCCTATTTATAGTCATTCCAGAAGAAAGACAGAAGTATTAGGCTTTGTGTAGATTTACGCGACCGTCCTGGGAATAGCCAGGTTGGCGCATTCGCGTCATGTACAGGATAAATAATAAAGTTTTTGAAGAAGAACAAGAAGAAGATTTACGCGAACCTTACAAGGCCATCGTTCCGGACAGCTTTCCACTCCCTTACATGGATGAATTGCTCTATGCGTTGGTGGGTGCCACGAACTTTTCCGAAAGTAGTCTTAGCGTTTGCCTATAACCAAGTTTCCCTGCATCCTGAGAGTAGGGACTTGAGAGGTTTTATTACACATGAAGGGCTGTAGCGCTTCAAACGCGTTTGTTTTGGGCTAGCCTCAGCACTTGCAGCTTTCCAGAGTATGATGTCTCCAATCCTTCGCAATTGTGCGGGTTACCTCTTTTACATCGACGATGACATTGTTATTGGTAATTCGGCTGAGGAGCACCTAAAGAATATGGAGGCAGTGTTACAGCGTATCAAAGACGAAGATCTGAAGCTCAACAGAAAATGTGTGTCTGGTAGAGCTGTGCACGGGCTCCGGGTAGCCCGAAAGCCCGAGCCCGGCCCGGCCCGCGGGCCGGGCTTGGGTATGCGGACGTCTTCCCAACTCGGGCCCGGGCCAGGGCTCGAGCTACTCATCTCGGGCATCGGGTGGGCCGGGCCAGGTGCAAAGCCCCCATAAAACCAAAAAAATATAGACGTTGTGCCAGAATTGTTTTCTAGCACTCAGCGATGAGCACACAGATCACCTTTGTGATTATTTATCCATACAATCATCCTCCTGCCCTGCATCATAGATAATAAACTGCTGGAAGAACAAGAAGTCTAATTATTCCAAGCTTGTTATGCTTGCGAAAAAGATATTTGCGATTCCGGCTACCAGTGCGAGCAGCGAACGGAACTTCAGTTCGAAAGGATATGTGATGTACCGCACTTCACTGAAGTTGGAATCACTGCGCAGCTTGTTATTTTTACAGAACTTGTAATCTGCGTACACACATTAACATATGTCGTTTGCATATGTTTAACTTTGATATGTTGAATAAAATGCAACATGGTCAAAAAGTAATATCTTGTCTCCGCAGCAAACTTTCATAGTGTCGGGCCGGACCGGGCCCGGGTTTGTGTTTTTGTACGTCGGGCCGGGCCGGACGGGCTCGAAGCCCTTTGGGGTCGGGCTCGGGCGGGCCTGCGACGCAGTCAATGGGCCCGGGCCGGGCTCGGGCTTGAAAAATTAGGCCCGTGCACAGCTCTAGTCTGGAGTTCAGGAGCTCGAATTCTTGGGCCACAAGGTGACACCTTGCGGTATTTCGCCACTGCCAGAGAAAAAGGACGTGATTGTGGAAACCTCGGTTCCAAGCAATGTCACTGAACTCCGTTACTTTCTTGGGTTGGTGGAATACTACGCGAAGTTTGTGCCACACTTAGCCGAGATGGTAGAACCAACGAGGGCTCTTCTTGGGAAAGACCAAAGCTTCACCTGGTGTGTTGAGGTGGATAACAGTTTCCGCGCGGTAAAGGCAGTATTATCTTCAGACCTTGTCTTGCACATGTTTCATCCTGCGCTTCCACTGATCATTTCCACTGATGCATCGGAATGTGGTCTAGGAGCAGTCCCCCAGCTGCGCGCCGGTAATACGCTTCGTACTGTTGCTTTTGCATCACGCACGCTATCTCCGGCTGAAAGCAAGTACGCAGTTCGTTAGCACGAAGCACTTGCATGTACTTGGGCATGCGAGAATTCAGAAGCATACCTGTGGGGACGGAGCTTCACTCTCCGAACAGACCTTCAGGCACTCGTTTCGCTTCTGTCTTCGAAGGGCTCAGGCCGACGCCCACTCAGAATTGCGCGTTGGTATACAGGGGGTCTCCGTTACAATTTTACTGTGGAGTACCAGAAAGGTTCGTCCCATAGAGTAGCCGATGCTCATTCGCGGCTACCTATTCATATGCGGGATACAGCGCTGACTTTTGAGGAAGAAATTGTTTCCACGGTTGAACCAACTTGCCTGACGAAAGAGCAGTTTGAACAAGCAGTTCTTGCTGACGCCACACTTCAAATGGTTGTAGAGCAAGGAGACGAGATGGTGGCTGACGAGGCGATGCCGTGGTCGCAGCTTTATTAGGACGCGGGCTAAATGAAGCTGTAGCGGCTGCCGCATCCAGCCAGATCAAGAGCCAAGGCGTTCTGATCTCCTCGTGGCTCGCGCATCACGAGCCACGCGGCTGTCTTCTTGTGTGTGGCAGCGCGGCGCTACAAGGCGAAGGCGTACGTAAATGGGTCCTGGCCCTCACACAGGAACTTGCTTGAAGGTCTGCAATCGTATTTCAGAGTTCGAGAGGAATTGTCAGTAGTGGGAGAATTGTTGCGTGCAGAAAGGCTTGTAGTTCCTTCATCTCTCGTGTCTGAACTTGTAGCAACAGCGCATAAAACTCACCAGGGTATCGGACGCAGCAAAGCCAGACTTAGGGAACTGTTTTCTGGTGGGCCCGCATGGACATACACGTGGAAGAAACAGTCCAAAATTTTAGCATCTGTCAAGAAGCAGAAAAATCGGCAAAGACGTCGCCTGCAGCACTGCAACCTGCCGAGCTACCGAGAGACCGTGGCAGAAACTTGCAATGGATATCGTTGGTCCTTTGAAGAGGGCGCCTCCAGAGTGCAGGTTCGTCCTGACACTTGTAGACTACTTCTCAAAATGCCCAGAAATACAGTTGTGCAGGGAAATTTCTAAAGACCCGTGACCGAGTTCTTGCCCAATTTATTTGCACGGGAAGGATATCCTGAAGAGATAATTTGCGATAATGGGCCCGAGTTCACCTCCCAAAGGAGGTGAACTCTCGGGCCTTCTTTCATCTCTTTCTTTTATCTTCTGTTTGATGTCATCTACGTGTGCCCACGTGGGTTAGGTTGTGCTATAAAGTCTGTGTTTCCATTGTTAATAAAATCAGTTGTGAGACAGCGCTGGTGTTCGTGTCCCTCCTTTTCCTGTGTCTTCGTCGTTTTGCGCTGAAAACCACTCATCATGATCAAAGGAATTTGTCTACTTCCTACAAGAACGAGCGATCCATCTGTCTCATTCATCTGTTTATTACCCGCAGGCAAACGGACAGGTCGAGCGGTTCAACCACACGTTCAAGACATACCTCCAACTGGCCCATCTGGAACAGCGTCCGCTGCGAACTGCTGTACGAGATTACCTCGCCGTAAACAGGTGTACACCACACGCCACAACAGGAGTGGCCCCTTTAGTGCTGCTACAGGGAAGACTGCCAAGAACAAAGCTTGATATCATCGGCTTATCGCCTGGGGAGTTCGCAAAGACACCCCACCAGGAACTGGTCAGGCTGTGGCAATGTGTCAAGCGCAAGCAAGAGCACAGCAAAGCCTACACCGACAGGAGGCTGGCGGCAAAACCGACAACGGTGGCAGTAGGAGACATGGTGCGGGTGGGGAAACCATCGGTTTAATTCGTAGCGGCTGCAGCATCCGCGTCGCATATAGGAATACGAGACGCTCGCTCTTGCACGAGGCAGGTGCCGCTGCCACGAGCCGGCGCGCGCTGGCGTTCGATTGAGTCATTAAAATTCTTCTGATCACAGCGGTCGTGTCGGGCTCGCTCTCTGTCTGATAAGGCCGAGACTTCGCCGGTCTGGGAGGTCGCACATCGCCGCAATTTGGTGACCCGGACGTGATTGTAGCCATACGTTTCCGTGGCAGAGGCGACCATGGAACAGACTGACAACACGAGTTCGCGAGACCAGAACCTTTCCGACCAACGCGGTGAGCTCTCCTGCTCAGCCATTTCTGTCCGCCTTCCTCAGTACAGGGACCAGCATCCGTAGGCATGGTTTCTTCAGGCGGAATCTCAATTTGAAGTTGCTGGTATCCGCTCCCGAGCTACGAAGTTACACTACGCTATCGCGGCACTCTCGCCCGCCGCCATTGACGAAGTAGCGGTTCTGTTGAGCACCCCACTGTCTGCGAATGCCTCCGATGGTCTCAAGACGACCGTGCTACAGCGCGCGGCAGTTTCACAGCGTTTTCGCATCCAGCAGCCTCTGTCCGCTGAAGAACTCGGCGACAGACGCCCCACTTAACTTCGCCGAATGAAGCAGCTGCTCGGGACAACGCGAGATCCCATCGACGGCGCGCTGTTACGCGAGTTGTTTTTACAATGACTAACGGCTAACGTGCAGGTGTTTCTGGCGACAGCTTCTACCATGGACCTCACCGGACTTGCCGCGTTGGCCGACAAGGTGATGGAAGTAGTCATGCCAACCATCGCAGCCACGACAGCGTCTACTAGTGACAGTACAACCACGCTGCAAACTCTCCCGTCTTCAACAGCACATTCGCCGCTCGACGCCCTGTGTGAGCGTCTCGAACGCATCGTCTCTGCAGCAGAACATCGCCGCGCGTCACCTCGCCGCTCGCGCCACCGAAGTTCCAGCAAAGCGAGACGCACACACACTAGCCGTGACGCGTCGCCAACGCCGGGCGTCTGCTACTACCATGGCCGTTTGGGAACCAACACTCGTAACTGCCGGCGTCCGTGCACGTGGCAGGGAAACAGGCCGGCCGACCTCTGACCTAGACAAGCGGCCCGGCCCAGCACACAAATCGCCTTTTCTACCTCACGGACAGAGCCACAGGACAACGTTTCCTAGTCGACACAGGAGCAGACGTAAGCATTATTCCTGCTCAACGCTCCGACCGAAAAACGACACATATGTCGTCTTTGCAAGCCGTCAACGGTACCATGATTCCAGTTTACGCATGGCGTTCCGTCATGCTCAATCTTCGCCTCCGAAGAAGCGTTTCTTTGGATTTTCCTGGTTGCAGACGTCCGACGCGCCCTCATCGGAGCTGATTTCCTGCAGCACTATGGGCTCCTTGCTGACGTAAAACAGCGTCGTCTTATCGAGTCTGTTACCCACCTGACTGTTATCGGTTCCCCTGCAACAACCAGGGGCGCCGCAAGAACCGTTCGCCGAGCTCCTCCGTGAGTTTCCCACTCTGACGCGCCAGCCGGCCTGGACTCAACCGGTCCAACACGACGTTTGTCACCACATCGTCGCCTCCGGCCCTCCGGTCTATTTTCGACCTCGGCGATTGTCCCCTGAGAAACTCAATGTTGCTCGCGCGGAGTTCGAGCACATGCTCACCCTCGGTGTCATCCGACCTTCTTCTAGCAACTGGGCGTCTCCACTTCACATGGTGCCTAATACTGGGGACTGGCGTCCATGTGGTGATTACCGGGCGCTCTACAACACCACAGTTCCTGATCGCTACCCGCTTCCGAATATCCAGGACTTCACGGTAGCTCTGCACGGTGCAACGATCTTTTCTAAGATCGATCTTGTTCGCTCCTATCATCAGTTGCCAGTCGCCGAGAAAGACATCCCGAAGACCGTCATCACCACACCTTTCGGTCTTTTTGAATTCCTCCACATGCCCTTCGGCCTGCGGAATCGGTCAATTGTTCCAGCGTTTCATCGACTCCGTCACCCGAGGCTTGCCATTCGTCTTTGCCTACATCGACGACCTCCTTGTCGGAAGTTCTTCCATTGAAGAGCATGTTCAACAGCCGCGGTTGTTGTTCCCCCCGCCTTGCCAGCCGAGGAATTGTCACCAACGCCGCCAAAACCAACGTTACTAGAATAAACTAAGTTTCAAAGCTTCGTACCTCCGCCAGCGCAGGAGAGTGGTCTAAACGGCGGTAGCGAGAACTAGCGGCGCTGCATGCAACTCTTGCGCTACTCTCGGCGCATCGTCTGCTACGGCGGCGTAGCGCGAGGGTCTGCCGCGCTGTTGCTCGTGACGGCTTTCTAGTTATACGTTTATCAAACTGAATCTTTTATCATGCTTCCAGTCGACATTCTTGCGTCGCACTTGTGGACTGCTTATGTGGATATGCATAAAGTCGCCTGTATGCATTCGCCCGGATGTCATGTTCATTGCTTGGCTAAGAGTCAATATCCGGCGTTTATTTGAGCTGTCTACATTGCGTTTAACCTCCAAGTACGGGACTTTCTAAGCGAATGAGCATTTTGAGCGTAGTTTTAATGACGACCACTGCTATTTTAACCACACCACTCTTATCTAGACGAAAAAAACTCGCGCATCTCCGCGAAGTGAATGATGACGAGTGGGCGAAGCCGCGGATATCGTATCGGCGGGTAACCACACGTTACCCGAGCATTGCCCCATGTAATGTAAATTGAGTGACATAATGTGTATATAGAAATGTAAATTTATTTCGCCTTCCAGTCGTCTTAGGCAATTCCAGGAGGATTTAGAAAATTGCTGGAGTGGAGGATATGCCTCGAAAGTGAATCCAAGAACCCGCCATCTTGCCGGTGGCAAGATACCATTTTAATATGGGTAAATTGTTGGGACATAAAGAGTGCTCGACGTGTGCCTTTGTATTACAGGTTTCCTTGAGAAGCCTCCACATCTAGGGACATTTTAGTAACTATAGATAGAGATGAACTCATCATTACTCTTCTCGATGGGTTATTTTTGCCCTGCAAGGACAGTTTCTATAAAGACGTCATTGAATTTCTTGGTGGTGGAATAATAGGCCTCTCTAGTAGAACATGTAAAGTAGACACGAAAGATTGCACACATTCCTCCACTTGCACTGTAACGTCCGGCGTGCCTCAAGGTTCAATATTAGGCCTACTTCTCTTTCTAATTTTCATTAATAATCTGCCAAGCAATGTTCCTGTTATAATCCGCATGTATGCGGGCGATTGTGTATTGTATCATACGATTAAAACTCCTGTTGGTCAGATCATTCTTAATGATTCATTTGCATCATTTCAATCATGGTGTGACACTTGGCAGATGCAAATCAACTTCCGGAAAACGGTATCCATGTCATTTACCAAGTGTTCTTCTCCCTCTCCGTTTACCTATTCGTTTAATGGTTGCCCCTATTGGAAACGTTTCACAATATAAATATCTGGGTCTCCTTTTCACAAAGGATTTATATTGGTCTCATCACATTGAACTCATGTGCTACCGTGCGCTTAGAAAGGTAGGCTACCTGCAACGCACATTACGTTCAGCTCCTCTCAGCATTCGACTCCTCACATATAAAACTTTGGTTCGTCCAATATTGGAATATGGGTCTGTTGTGTGGAACCCACACAAAACTTCTGATATCAACAAAATAGAATCTGTCCAGAAGAAAGCTGTACGCTTCATTTATCGTCGCTTTGACAGGTATTTTTCACCAAGTTCCCATCTTCCAATTCTTCAGCTTACCAGTCTCTCTTCTCGTCGTCACGTTTAATGCCTGAAGTTTCTTTATGCTTTAATTAACTCCCCACGATTCCCCCTACTCTATAAATACATCGCACCCGCTAGACCAAGAACCACCCGAAGCTAACATGAGTTGAACATGTCTACTTTTTCCCATCGTACGATGGCGTTTAGATATAGTTTTTTTTGTTCATTCTATAGGAATTGTGGAATGCTCTGCCTGGTTATGTTCGATCTTCATCACTTCATTATTTCTTATTGTATATTACTAATCATTGATCTTCAGCGAATGTTGTTATGCTTTTTATGCATCGTATTTGCCGAATCCTGTGTTGCTCTTTTATGCATTGTATTTGCCCATTCCTGCGATAGCCCTTCGGGGCTGTAGTATGTTGAAATAAATAAATAAATGACTTAAATTCTGGACATTGCAATACCTTAATTCATAACTCGTGTTTCCATGTTCGTTCGATCTATAAGGCAGGTTCATGTCATTCCATAGAGCCGTTCTTGCAGGCATTGACGAACGCTTGAAAGAAAAACAGAGAAGCCATGCTGATGCCGCGCGAAAACAAAGTTTCAGGTACAGTGCAACTTTACGGTCGCAGTCACTTGCAGAACAACCTAAGATGCTTCTGCGTGATTTTTTTCGTCTACGTTCAGATCACCCAAGTCATATTTAGAACGCATGCTATTGGACATTTATTTGTTCGTGAGAATTTTATTGTGATGTTATTGCAGGAAACATAGTTAAAGTAAATTGCAATGCTAAAAATGGTGCTCTGTACCGCGTAATCTGCAGGTATATGTGTTTGCTATCTCATTTTTAAAGTGTTGTGGCACCTGATCTGCGTGGGATACGGCAATACTACAAGACCTGAAGGACACCGCCCAATACCTTATGTTGAATCTGATTGAAGATGTGAGACAATTGCTTGAAAAGCTGAGTGAGTGACCGAGTTTTAGTATTCACTGATTAGATCTCCCTCTCAATATATCTAGGCTATATTCTGCTGATATGCATAGCAGAGCATCGCGCACCTCTTCTTTCCGGTAGTAATTTGCACTGCGACTCTGTGAGCCCCGCCAAACTGCTCTAATTCTTTAAAAGCAATAGATGTGAGATTATGTTATATCATGGGTTTGTGAGCCGGAACGCCCATTTGATGTGACCGGTGGAACATAGCGTAAAATAGCAGGAACTTCTCTAACGTTGACGAATTTACATGTAACGCAACGCTGCCACCGTTGGCGAGCACAATACGGTTATAGGGCAAGATGGTCAAGCCCCACGTCTTAATTCCCAATTGGTTGGTAAACTCTGTGTAGATGAAGCGGCATGACAACGGTGGCTGCAGTTGTCTATCTTTTAATTCTGTCCGCCGCGGCGGAGCAGTTGCTATGGTGCTCCGCTGCTGACCCGCGAAAGTCGGGGGTTCGATCCCGGCCGCGGTGGTCGCATTTCGATGGAGGAGAAATGGTGGAGACCCGTGTACTGTGCGATGTCAGTGCACGTTAAAAAACACCAAATGGTCCATCTTTCCGGAGCCCTACACTACGACGTCTATCATAATCATATCATGATTTCGGGACGTAAAACCCCAGATATTATTATTATATTCAGATGGCGAAGCAGCTATTTGACTAGGCTGTGTAACGCTGTCCCTCCGTGCGTACGGACGAACGCGCCGCAACGCGCTCCCCTCGCCGCAGGTGTTGGAGCGGTGCCAAGTAGGTCACGCTGCAGCTGGCTTTTGAAGTCACGCTCCCCTCGCAGTGCGCGCTGACGTCACTCTCTCCCTCGCAGGCCGCGCTCTCGCCGGAGCGCCCGCAGCTGCCGCCTGACGCGCAACGACAAGACCTACGCCAGCCATCACTTCAAACGAATCCTTCCAGCGCTCACCGCAGCACCCGCGTTAGCGCCGTTCAACCCGTGACGCCACCCGTGCGCAACGCTGCTGCTTCGCATCCCATCAGGGTTCCCTTTGGGAAGATGGTGTAAATTTTTTAATTCTTCTCAATTTCACTACCTTCGTCTGGCGAAGGGCAGAAACTCCAAAATTTAAAGGAACACGGAAGAAAAATCGATTTTCCTTGCATTACTAAATTACTCTTTCACAGTACCAAAATCATCACGTTTGCCTTGAGAGGACGGATCGTAAGCGACACAGCGTGCATAAAAGGAAATGCTGGTGGCGACGCCACCTTGAGGTACTTGCACCAGTCGCCGGAGTACCGTATTTTGACGGAGTCTATGCTAGGGCCTACGTAGGTTCTTAATCGGGAAAAATGCACACCTGCATGGATGAATGAAAAAAAAGAAACACTGCTAAAGCGACGATGTTTCTGCTAGCATTTTTTTTGTCTGTAGCACGCGTAAGTTCATTGTACAGTACATCACTTAGGATAAATAGCTGTTTTATTAAAAAAAAAAGACAAATTCCAATGATTGATCTCGCTGACGATTGTAGTGCTCCCTGACGTTGCATATACCGACGATATGGTTCCGTCGCGGCTGTTGATGACAGTGATAAGCAGACGCAGCGGTTCCCACTTATGCTTCCGCACGCACCAGGTGCATCATTGCTCAACCACCGCCATCATCGCGGCCCTGTTACAGTAATTTGCAAGCGTAACGTAAGGGAGCCCAGCAATCATAATAATGATATCTTGGGTTCTCCGTCCCACAACCACGATATGATTATGAAGGACACTGTAGGGGTGGGGTCTGGAGATTTCGACCATCTGGTGTTCTTTAGCGTGCACTGACATCGCACAGTACACGGGCGTCTGCCATTTCGCCTCCACCGAAATGCGACCGCGGTGGCCGGGATTGAACCCGCGACCTTAGCGTCAGCAGCTGGGAGCGGAGCAATCACGGTGCGCATAGGCGGTATTATTAGTGGTATTTTACTGTGTATTTTGCGGGCATCTCTAGCAAGCACGAAACACTACTTAATTGAAAGTTGGCAACTGTCTTGTAGGACGTTTTCCAAACCAACTCCAGCCTTATAAATCGAATTTCTTGCCCAGCATCGTTGCAAAATAATTTAGTTAATTAAGCTATTCTATTCAAGCAATTCTTTCAGAGCATAAAAAATAGTGGGACTTCCTTCATGAAATAAGCATCAACATGCAGTCGGTTCGCGTCGTCATAGAGTTTTTAAACTCTCGCGAAAATATGCTGGGGTACCCTACACAGGCCACGCAGAGAACATATTTTGTATTAAGGCGAAAGCCTTTAATGTCTCATGCTCACGTCCGTCCGGTGTCCGTCCGGCGTCCGTCCGACCACACCCCCCTCCGCGCATGCGCCAACCAATGAAAAAAAAATAAAAATAAAAAACCTCCTCTCCACCTCTCTCTCCTCTAGGCATCCCTCCCCGCGGAGGCCACACCCTCAATGCGCATGCGCGTCCTCTCCCTCTCTCCCCTCCTACGCTCCCCCCTTTCTCCCCCTCCTAACGCTCCCCCCTCTCTCCTCTAGGCATCCCTGCCCGCGGCGTCCACACCCCCCACTGCGCATGCGCGTCTTCCCCTCTCCTACGCTCCCTCCTCTCTCGCCTCGCGACGCCGACGCAGGCAGCGTCTGCTAGCGAGTTTCTTGGTTGAAAAAACCGACTGCTCGAGGTGCACAACCGTTCACTGGCCACCCCTGTATATATGGCAATGGATCCTGACCTGCAAGGTGGTGCCGGTGGGAGATTTCTCCTGTGCGTTGTCCAACGATAAAAAAATTCATCCGTCAAAGATGCATAAAAAATTCGCAGCGTGCGCGTTAACTAAAAGCGGACTGCGGGTCTCTGTGTCCAGTCCGAGTCTTCTTTCTCTCATTGCCCATTAGCAGCGATTGGGATGTTCGAGTAGGAAACACCGGTCCATCACTGCGTGCTTTGCGCCGCCCCCCAAGGTTTCTCTCCCGTGCAACGCTGCGATGAGCTCCACCGTCAACGCCGCCGCCAGTGTAAGCGTTAGCGCCCGCTGCTTCGCATCTACACATGGTTCCCCTTTAGCGGGAGATGGTGTAATCTTTAAGGCGAAAGCCTTTAATGTCTCATGCTCACGTCCGTCCGGTGTCCGTCCGACCTCCGTCCGGCGTCCGTCCGTCCGTCTGTCCGTTGGTCCGTCCGTCCATCCATCCGTCCGCCCGTCCGTCCGTCCGTCCGTCCATGTCCGTCCGTCCGTCCGTCCGTCCGTCCATGTCCGTCCGTCCATCCGTCCATGTCCGTGTGTCTGTCCGTCCGTGCGTCCGACCATCCATCCGAGCTCTGGCACGGAGCCAGGTGGCCGCCGCGATGGCGCAGACGGACGCCGGTCGCGTCGGACTCTATAGCGCTCGCGCAGTGCTTGCGTAGCGTCGCTGTGCCCAGAGTTTGCAATCATTCTGACTGACGCCCGTCTCAATGGACCCAAGGCGTTCACGGAATACACTTTCCAATTTACAAAGGGTCCGTCAATTTAAGAGCTGGAACGCGGATGGCGTTTGCACGATGCGCAAAGCGCGAGAAAATACTAACGCATGCGAACGGAGGAAGATGAGTCTCGCGTCTCGCTGCGATTCGCGGTAAAAAATTAAAGAAGAAAACACGCACCCATTCGGTTTGTGTCTTATCCCACTGAGAGTGCAAAAGAAAAAAAGACATGGCATAATCAGTGGAATGGCCACACGCTTTCGCCGAACACACTTTGGAATGTACAAAGTGTTCCTTCAATTTTTTGGCACGGTTCTTCCCATGATACAGTTCCATTTATCATGGAATGGCAACGTCTTCATTGTCCATTATAACTTTTGTTTCTCCATACAGACCAAGGATCACGCAAGAAAAGTCATCCTGGTCGGTCACGACTGGGGTGGCATGATCAGCTTCTGCTTTGCAACGCTTTACGAAACGCTGATCGACGGAATGGTCATCATCAACGGCATGCACCCGAAGGCCTTCGCGAAGCAGCTCTTTCGAAGCGTGACACAGATGAGAATGTCATGGTAATCTCTGTTTTACTTTATCGTCAGTGCCATGAGAAATATTTTGTTCTTTTTCGCATTGATCACTCTGGCGCGAGGATAGCTTGTCGTCTCTAATATGCCTCTTTGGGGACCCTGTACTTCCCTTCCTTGGGGAGACTGGACGTAGCGGGCGGCTATAGAAGCCGCCCGCTACGTCCGCGGTCATGGACGCCATTTCTCTTCCCCTTTTCTATTCTTCACACGTTTAATACCCCCTCCCCGTTCCCCTACAAGTTGCCTCTCTTCTTCTATTCAACCTCTGCTCCTCCTCCTCCACCTCCTCCTTCTTCTCCTAATATGCCTTGTACGAACATTGGTGCTTCGATAGCTAGACTAAATTCGTAGTCAGCCACCGAAAAGGTGTCGATACGGCACTAAAAATGCTCAGCGCTGGTGCACTAAAAATAAAGAAGGCAACAGTTCAACGGCCTATCACAAACAATTCAGCAGATCACACATATCTTTGGAATCGATGTTACGCGAAGCATGCGGAGGGAAGATGACTGTGTTGTAATTTTTTTATTGGGCGAAACGTTACGAAATGACGCTAAAGATATGTACAAATGTTGTACGCACACATATATGTTGAACACTCGCATATGTTTTATATAACCAGTTGTTTACAGTCGCGTAACGATGCTAACAGCAACATGGGTATTAGCAACGCCAGAAGCGGTAAGCTCATATGTAGCGCTTATGCTCGCGAGGATGGTCCTGGACAGTGCTACATAAATCAGCTTCAGTGGATGGCGCTTACCTACAATGGACGTTAACCCGACGTGACGGCTTTATGATAAGAGTACATATCTAATGTTTATCGAATGGGATAGCCGGCAATGCAAGCACAATTTTGACGTTTCATGAACATTAGGGTGCATTTCAACCGCAGTTCCGAGACTTGGAGTGGCTCTGTGCTAGAATACTTGATTGCCACGCAGAATGCTGGGGTTCGATTCCTGCTGGGACCCCGACATTTATTCTTTGCAGTCGTCGGGTCAACGCTGCCGATGCCACCTTTTCCTTAATGCTCGCACGTTAAAATCACCAATGTCTATTCTCGCCGTTCCTGGGCAGATATAAACTGTCAATCACCTGTGGCACACACCCGCATACCTGTGGCTATACCCGCCCGTGGTATACGGGTATGTGCCACACATGTCTGGCGGAAAGGGTTTGGCGACGTACGCGACGGGATTGTCACATCATCAATGCCATGACCAGCGACTAATATTCGCCAAACCATCTTACCCTCCCATACTAATTTTGGTTTACCCAAAGTTAAGGGGGTGTTGACGAGAGCACCCAGACGTAGGCGGATAGATAGATAGATAGATAGATAGATAGATAGATAGATAGATAGATAGACAGACAGACAGACACGCTAAAAGTGCCTGCAGTATGCAAAGAAACGCTTCGCATATAAAATTGCGATAAGAGAAGTCAATGTGCCACGGAAATTGGGTAAATTCCACTACTCACCACTGGTACACTAAAAGTGAAGAAGGCAACAGTTAGCCAAATGAATGGATATCTGCAACTGTGTGGCCTATTAGAAAACTATCATCATCATAAACGACTACGAGCCACAGAAATGGGGTAAATCCCACCATTCACAACTTCCACTAAAACGGAAGAAGGCAACAGTCAGCCCTACTAATAGCTGCCAAGCGACGGCGGCGAGCCAGTGACCCCGAGTGCGCAACAACGAGTCAATATTAGGGAACGGGAAAGGCAACAGCGGCTGCTAGACGACGCCGAAGCGATGAAAGGCCTACGCCAGCGAATAGGTACCCGTGTCCTGTCTGTGACCGGCTGTTGCTTAACTCGAACCTCTCTGCGCTGAGCATCAACGTAGAAACAACGCAGCATCACCTAGATAACGACGACCAAGAAGCAACCTAGAAACAACCTGCATTACCTAGATAAGGCCTAGAAACAACCTAGAGGCAAGCAGATTAGTCTTCAGAAACGCCCAGTTTCACTGTTTCAAGGCTTGCGCGGCTTAGTGCAAGCTTCGCCATTTTTTTTTACTTCTAACATCTTTTGTAGCGATTCTATTAGGCTAAAATATTTCCCCGGCATAAGCTGCAGCAGTGCAGCGTGCATGGATTAACCACCCATACCGTATTACCGGTCTTGTGTGTCCCTTATTTTCATCCCCGCTTCCTTAGGGCTCCTTTGTTCCGCATCAACTATGAACCAACTTCCCCAAAACACGTCTTACTAATACTCGTTCAAAACGCCTTTGTTGTGTGTGCCGGAAGAGTGTAACGTACTGCGTAGGTTTGACGTAGTATGTTCTTTACAATAACCGCGCTGCTTAGCTTCTTGGCGTGAAACATGGAATGAAGAGATGCTTTGAAAAGGTTAACCCTTACTCTACACAGCGCTTCACATTATTTTATTACAGGTATCAGCTTCCATTTCGACATCCTGTTATTCCAGAGCAGTACTTAATAATGTGGGACCTTCGGTACTTTAATAATATGCACAAGGTGTTCACTGAATATGAGAAGGAAGCTCATAAGTACGTGTTCTCGCAGGAAGGTACGTTTCACCTTGAATCACGTTATACACATTTACAACCGTAAAGTAGTACCGCACCATAGAATAAGCGAGATTGCCAAGTTTTAAACGTAAACGGAAATGCGCAAATTTTTCAAACATTAACGGATAGACAGAAGCTGTTGGCATCTGTTCTACCGCTTTGTTAACCCCGCACCTTACCTGAGAGTTAATTTAGAGCACTACGTCGAAATGTCAGTATTAAGTCAACAGATAAAATTAACAAGAAATGGGCATATCCGGTGAATATTTCGCTGACGATGCCTTTGTCGTTGTAGTGTGCGAAAAATGTTTGTCTTGTTTGCACATATGGCCCAAAACATATTATTATTGAGCGCCATGTCCCGTGAAGTGTCTGTAGGCGTTTTCCGATACACAGCACATCCCACATTCAAGTGCTCTAGACAGCACAAAATATCTTTGCTCTTTATCACAATCACGCATTCCGTTATGCTCTGCTTATGCGGATCAGTAGACGCAAGATTTTTTTTCTGATACGAAAGAAACTATTGGCTCATTGAGCCGTAACGTTCTTGCAAATTACAACTTTTCCGATTCGCTAAATAATAAATGTTATAGAAAGAGTAGTTTACAATAGTTTGGCTTCTGTCCTCTATTGGGAAGGTCCTTTATGAGCATGGGTAAATCTAAATATGTTAAGCGATTACGACAGATCTCGCCGCGAAATTAAGTATAACCTTTGCACCTGACCTCTCTAGCTACTTTTCACGGACACGCATTTATCACGTGCATCTCTGAACGTGCAATTAAAGCGTCTTTTGTGCAACTTCATTACCAGTTAGAACAAATCGTTAAAAACTCATTAGCAAAACACTTGGAATATTGTCAAAGAGGTTAAGCAATACTTTTAACCTTTTATATTGAAATAAAAGTGCGGCTTCTCGCAATCCGTAGAATGAGGATTGTCATTATTGGAGTAACAGAAAATAAGACATTACTTAGTCGCCAATTAGCAATAATAAAAGCAATCTATAGAAAATTCTGGCAGTATCGTACTGGTGGTGAGAAGCGTGAAGGAAGCGAGGAGCTGTGTGGCCTTCCTTGTTGCTCTTTTTTTCTTTCTTTCTCTCTCGCTCTGTTTTTTGTGTCGGTGGTTTTGTACCTATCGCCTTGGTCTTTCTTGCTAATTTTTTTTGTTTATATCTCTACTTCTTTCTCTTTCTCACACTTTTTACCTTTATTTTCCCTCTCTTCTCTTTGTTTCTCTCTCTCTGTCTGCTTCTTTCTCTATCTTTCTTTCTCGCATTTTTGTCTGTCTTGGCTCTCTGGTTTTTCTCATTTTCGTGTGTTTCATTTTTTTTTCTCTTTCTCTTTCTGTGTCTCTCTCTGTCTTTCTATTCTATTGTGTCTTTATACTCTTTACTTCTCTCTATTTTTCTATTTCTGTTTTTTCTGTCCTGTTCTTTCTCTCTTTCTTCCCTCTCTCTCTTTCGTGCGCAGCTGCGCCAATTTTGGTCTCTTCGATATGAAAAAGCCTGAGTAGCCGCGAACTGTTGCGCGTAGAATCCTCGGACCCACTGCGCGCAAAAACGGAATAGGGGGGTAGAAGTGTGACTGGTCTCACCCCACCAATCTATGAGCTGATGACTCAGTCGTGCATTATTTGATGCAGCCGCATAGCGGTAATTGCGCGCGTTCGTGACGTCACGAGTAACAATCCCGCAAGAGATGCACCAAGCGGCCCCTTCAGCATTACGATTCGGTCGCCGTGTAGTATGCCCGAACACTATGTGTCGCCGAATTCCCAAGGACGCTTCGATTTTCCAGCCTCTGAAGTTATTCAACATGTAAGGAAAATTGACTTGAATGTTTCAATTAACATGAGGCCGCATAAAATGCTTGTTTGAAAACAATTAAACCCCATGCTTGCTAGTTAGACAGGTATTTCTTGTATAATGCTCAAGAATATGATTGCATCTCACATACAATTCCAGCTAGAATAAAAAAAAATCCTTAAACAGGGTTGTGTGGTCGATCCGACGTTTCGACATGTGGACTTGTCTTCTTCAAAGGCTAGAACTGATGTCCTTAGCGCTAGTGTGAATATGCTTCGTAGCCTTTCCTCCAATCCAGACAAAGGAGAGGGATAGGGCAACTGTGAATGCCGGAGGGTCGAGAGGTCACCGTGACTATTTGTGTGAGCAAAAGGGAAGAGGTATTCCGTGAATAAAAAGAAAAAAAAAGTGGGAGGAGGGGCGGGTAGACGTTTCGCTGAACCACTATTTATTTATTTATTTATTTCAGTACCCTCAGGGCCCGAGGGCATTACAGAGGGGAGTGGGTATACATTTGTAATACAACAAACATAAAAAAGCAATAACTTGGGGTTACATAAATACAATGAATACAATGTTGTCAGCGGAAGCACAACTTAACAATGGTCAGTTAAAATTTCTTTGAGGGCTGAACTCTCATTGGTTTTCTTGTGTATGCACCATATCGAATGGATTGAAGAGCCCCCCTTAGAAATATTTATTCCTGTTGGCTGGAGTGTGTTGAACTTGGAATATGATGTGACTCTTGGGGACCATAATTTATAGTTTCTATGTCTTGGGGGCCGTAATTTTGACTAAAGTATGGGAAGTTTAAGTTCGTCGAAGTTGTAACCTGCCACATTAGACAGCTGTGCCACTGCATTTGGTAATTTCTTTGCCGTGTATCCTCGTTGCCCGCTTAATGTAACATTAACAGGCTGTCCCGTATCGCCAATGTACCCTTTGTGACAATATAAACGTTCCATCACTTAGATAACGTTTGCACTAGTGCAGGCAAAACTAGAATTTAAATGACGGACGTAATCACTTGCGGGGCTTTAACTATAACGTCAACCTGAAGGTTGCAAGTCTTGCATCTTGAACGAGGGTACAGTGTACTGTGGGCAGTAGAATGCGGGTTTACTTTTCCATGCACTAGCCTGTCCTTAAAATTCATATTGCGGCTATATACGATCTGTGGTACTTCGGGAAACTCTTCTAAAGTGCTTTCGTTGCTTGCCAGTACAGTCGAACCCACTTATAATAATACTCTAGTGCCACGAAAATTTCATCGTTATAGCTGATAATTGCTATAAACGGGTTACACGAAAAAAAAAACAGCAAAATATGGGGATGGCAGGCTGTTGTAAGAAAACTAGTAACGGTTGGGATATGGCAACAGACATCGGCTGACAAGGATGACGAAGCTGCCGATTTTTCGGATATGTTTGAAAATTCGGGTCCTTGTTCGGGACCACCACAAGCCCCATAGAGGCCAATGTATGACACCGTCTGAAGTTTCAGATGCCGAAGCTCTTCCAACTCTCAATTTTTTATTCAAACTGCATGTCCGAAAGTGTATTTAACAGAAGCCATCGCCGCTCCCGCGCGGTAGCCGATTTCAAAAGTCAGCTTTGCCGCACCTCCAGAACGCTATGCGGTGAAGCATGCCATGACTACGAAAGGGCGGTGGGTGATGTTGGGGTTGTGGGCAAGGGTTGAGCAGCTTGAATTTATCCTTTTCTTCTTTTTAGGGGCGAAGCTCCTTAGAGTGTGGGTCTTTCCCTCCTCTGTAGTAGTAGTAGTAGTAGTGGTGGTGGTGGTAGTAGTAGTAGTAGTAGTAGTAGTAGTAGTAGTAGTAGTAGTAGTAGAAGTAGTAGTAGTAGTAGTAGTAGTAGTAGTAGGTAGGTAGCCACGAATAGTGGAATGTACCCACTCCACGTGATAAAGATGACGATGACGCCTGATGACCAAGCGCGTTCCAGTATAGTGGAATGTACCCACTACACGTGATAACGATGACGATGACGCTGATGACCATGAAGTATAAGCGCGTTCCAGACCACACATTCTCAATTTAATAAAACTTTTTGTTCGGCTAGTTGGTACATGCTTACTGAAATACAAATAGACACAAACCTTCGAGGAAGAAAATTAGAGGCAGAACAGAAAGGGCGTCACTCGCAACTAACTTTATTCTCAGAACATCAGCTACTTTCTCTTTCTGCCATGGATGAAAACGATCGTGAACGCGCTCTCGCCCTCGAAAGGCAAAACGGCAACGCCGACAACAAACGTTCATAATCACACCACACCCCCCGCGTTTGTGTGTCAGGTCTTTGTATAATGATCGAGTGGGCAAAATTTACGGGGATTGACGGTTTACCAAATTACCTCTGGAGCTTCGCCCACTGATCATCATTCACTTCGTGGATATGCCGTCATTTTTTCTCAAGGATCTCGCATTCCATTGCCTTTCGGCCCGGACATTTAGCAGCCAGGATTCATTGTTATAACCGATAATGCGACATGCGGGCGCTGCTGTAAGCGGGTTATTTCACTATAGAAAACATACAAAAGTTGACGGTGCAGCAGCTTCTCTTGTCATAACCGCTATATTGTTAAAAGCGGTATCGTTATAAGTGGGTTCGACTGTAGTTAATAATGCACACGGAAGGATATTATTTATGTTTGGGAGCGCACTTGAGATTTATGTTATAAGTGGTGGCGGCTACAGGGGCCCTTTTAGTTACAGGGGGCCCTTTTAGCTACTCTTGATTTCCTATCTAGTTTACATGCTTCGTTTGTCGGCAACGACGGAGGGTATATCGAGTTGCTCTCTCCCCCTCCTTTGTTCGCATTGGAGGAATGGGTACGAAGCATATACACACTAGCGCTGAGGGAATCAGTTCTAGCCTTAAAGAAGAAAATTGCACTTGTCGAAACGTCGGCTACACAATTCTTGTTTACAAATTTTTTTTCATCGCAAGCTTCCATCTTCCACTTCCTGCTATTTTCGAGCGACGTGTCCAAAAACGAGCGTAAACACATATCAAGTGCGTGACAAAAAGTTATTCATGAATAAAAAGCATACGTCTATGACCCGATAAGCCAATGTGTAAAAGAAGTGGAGCCGTTGCGAGCGCCCAGAGCTATGACTGGCCAATACAAAGCATGCTTCGCAGTACGCATTTGATACTCTTCAGTTTGATCTCCCTGTGAAATGGGAACGCGACAGGGTCAGCAAACGTGAACTGCTCTATATATCCTTTCTTTTTACTAACATCAGAAGCATTATCAACAAGCGCGCTTCATTGAAATCAGCCATTGACACACGCGAACCAGATTTTTCTATTTACCGCTGTGACCACGTTACACGTTCTGGTGGCGGCGTGCTTTTGGCGATAACTAAAAGGCTGCCTTCAGATTGTATTCAAACTTTGTGCAGTTTGGAGATTGTATGGGCAGTCGTTGAACTAGCCTATCAAAAAATAATTTTGGGTGTTTGTTATCGCCCCCCCAAGTTCCACTACAACGTTTGTGTGTGACTTGCATGATGAAATTAATAGTGTTTTTTCTCGTTACGCCGCAGTGCCAATTTTCCTACTTGGTGATTTCAATATGCCTAATATTTTATGGAAAAATGAACCAGTCACAGTGTACCCGTACTCTTCTATGGCGCAAGATTTCCTAGAGCTGTGCAGTACATTTTCTCTCGCACAGTTGACTAAGGAACCAACCAGAATAACCCCGTTTGTTTCAAATACATTTGATCTTATCTTGACAACCCTACCCGATCTAGTTTCTGAAATAACATGCCTTCCAGGGATAAGTGACCATAGCTAACTTTCGTTCAAAGCTTGCCTTGAGCTACCTAAAAGACTAAAACGATCAAGACATCAAGAAGTTATAACAAGGCTGACTTTTTCACCATTAACAGTGAACTTGCTGTATTTCTGGATGAATATTTACGTGATTTCGATGATCGCAACGTTCAGTCGAACTGGAGTATCTTTCTCGCCAAGGTTGTCGAATTAACAGATAAGCACATCCCTGTTACAAGATCTCAACCCAAAAAAAAACATTGTATAATCATCAGCTAAAAAGCTTGTCCAACAAAAAGAAGCGTCTGTTCAAATCGGCTAAACTTAGTAATAATAGTGCTCGTTGGTCAGCTTACAAACAAAGTGCTGATGAATACACGCATGCCTTAAAAGTCGCGGAAGATCAATTGCTAGGCGACACCTTACCATCCACGCTACACACTCACCCTAAAAAATTCTGGCGCGTGGTTAACCCTCAAGACAATGATGCAATTGTACTTACGGATATTAGAGGTGACGCTCTACCGGCCGACCAATGTTCTAACATACTGAATGACGTTTTTTTCAAAAAAAAAATTCTTTACCAACCCTTGCCACTCCCCCTTATGCAACCGTATGACCACGATGAAACGTTTCCTGTCACTATCAGTGACGATGGTGTCGCAAGCATTAGTAAGTCATTAAAACCATCCTCGGCACCGGGTAACGATCAAATAAATGTCAAGTTTCTGCAAAGCACTGTATGCTATTCATCCATAATCCTAACTAAACTTTTTAAACAGTCACTTAACGACGGTGTTCTTCCATCTGAGTGGAAAGTCCGGAAGGTAGTTCCAATCCATAAATCAGGGAGCAAACATTCTCCTTTAAACTATAGACCCAATTTCTCTAACTAGTATACCCTGCAAAATATTAGAACACATTCTGGCTTCTCATCTAGCTAACTTTTTAGAGTCGCACTCATTTTTCAGACAATCGCAGAATGGATTTCGCAAATTATACTCTTGCGAAACACAATTAACGCTATTCGTACATAAACTAAACTCCCTTCTTGACAACGGATCTTTGGTCGAGTGCATTTGCCTAAACTTTTCTAAAGCTTTTGACAAGGTGTGCCACAAACTGCTCATTTATAAATGACGTCTACTTAAACTTCATCCCAGCCTTGTAACCTGGATTGAAAGTTTCCTTACTAACCGCTCTCAATTTGTCTCCGCTAATGGAACTAATTCCGATGAATGTGCTGCAAATTCTGGTGTACCACATGGCTCCGTCCTCGGTCCTCTTCTTTTCCTAGTCTATATTAACGATTTGCCATCTTTTGTCTCCTCATATGTTCATTTGTTTGCCAATGATTGTGTAATTTTCCGTGAAATGACTGGACCTAACGACGTCGCCCTTCTTCAAACTGACGTTAATGCTGTACTTAACTGGTGCAACACACAGCTTATGGAACTGAACAGTAAGAAATGTAAATTCATGCATGTGTCCAGAAGAATCCTTAGTTTACCAGCTTATAACCTAAATAACACCCAATTAGACTGTGTAACTTCATACAAGTATCTCGGAGTTCATATCAGTAACAAGCTAACATGGAATACTCATATCAGCTACGTTGTTTGTAACGCTAATCGCATGCTCGGATATCTTCGCCGTAACTTCGCAAAATCACCTTCATCTGTCATACTAATGCTGTATAAAACACTCATTCGTACTAAACTTGAATATGCCGCATCGATTTATCCATATCATAATAATTTGGTGCGTTCATTAGAAATGGTACAAAACAACTCTGTCCACTTTATACTTTCTAATTACGACCGAAACGCGAGCATCACACTAATGAAAACTAATCTTAAATTACCTACACTTGCTTCTCGTCGTAGGATGCTCCGTTTAACACTTTTTCACAAACTCTATCATCATTGCCACCTACGTGATCTGCTAATACTTCCTCCTCATTATGTCTCGCGCCGTTTAGATCATGCTCACAAGGTTGCCATTCCGTCGTCTAATACTGAATCATTCCGACAGTCATACATACCGCGCACATCAAATGACTGGAATTGCCTCTCCGCATCACTAGTAACTATTTCAAGTCATGACAGATTTGTGACTTTGTTAACCAATTTTTTCGTAAACCCTGTTGTATTTTGCATCTTCCTAGTCATACTGGTATAAATAATCCTATTGCAGTGGCGTAAATCCATGAAGACCACAAGGGGTGACATACATATCTTCCAACGGCGGCCATTTTGTTTTTACAAATATGCTTTATTTTTAATTATAAAAAATTAAAATTATGTATTCACATATAATATTAATAATAATAGTATAACAGAACGAGCATGAGTGTCGGGGCCCGGTGACAAAAAATAGCACTGGGCATCGAATCGACATCACATGGCGAAGTTAGTTTCTAATACCAACTCGTGGGCAGGCGCTTACATCTCCGCAGCTGCATCATTCGGGTTAAAGTATGAATAAAAATTCTAGCACTTTGTGTGTTAACGCATAAAGTTATTTCCCATCGTGCGTACCGGCTAGAAGTACTTCCTCTCTGTTCATTGAAGGTGCTTCAGATTTGGTTTGACGGAAACTTCGTTGTCCTTGACTGTCAAGAAATTCAGATGTGACGTTTGGAAGATAAATCTCAAGGGGGGTACACTTGCAAGGGGTGTCCCCCCCAGCCTGAGCACAGGGGGGGGTTAGGGGGTTACGCCATTGATCCATTGCACAATTACCTGTAACGTTGTGTTTTTTGTTATTATCTATACTTCTGCTGTACATTCATGCTATTGCCACGCGTGTTTCTTATTCTCGCGTTTGGTGTATTCGCTTTTCGCCCACAAAGACTGTCAGTAACGCTCGGCGCAGACCGCGCCTTAGTGTTCGAGAACCTTCGCGATTATAGTAGATCATCTTGTTAAGATTGCACGCCGCACGCGAACCGACCAGCTTATTCTAGAGCTTGCACGACCAACAGTGATAAGGCTAGAAAGTTCGACGCGCGCTGTATAAAAGACGGTGCGTCCCAACCATGATCAGTTGATCGAGGGCCGACGCTCTGTTCGCCGCTATCAGTGCCAGTGTGTATTTGCTGTAATCTGACTTTCCGTTTACCGGCCACAAGTTCAGCCCAAATAAACAGTTTCATTTTGGACCTACCGACTGCTGCCTTCGTCGACGTCACGACCACGTGACACTATACTGTGCCAACCATTAACTACACTTGGATTGCATTGCCTCTTTCTACTTTCAATATTGTATTTAGTGTCTTACCACTCCCCTCTGTAATGTCTGTTGACCATGACGGTATAATAAATAAATAAATAAATAAATAAATGAATAAGTTAATAAATAAGTAAACAAATAAATAAATAAATAAATAAAGTCATCAGGCTGATGTGGCAGGCTCCTGAAAGCTTCCAATAACTAGCTTAACGTCACGTAGAGTAACTTCTAGTGACCAGCTTCTCCATTATCTAACTTGAATAGTGCGCTTCAGTTCTGTACACCTTTTCATTCTTGTACAGCTAAGGTTTTCTTCCGAAATTTATTATTGTATTTTCTGCCTTTCCTTTAGGTGCATTGACCGGTGCTATAAATTATTACCGCGCCTTCAACAACGACAGCAACCAGTTAGGAAAACTGCCTTACCAGAAGATCAACGTTTCCACTTTGATTCTGTGGGCGGAAGCGGATGAATACATTACGACACCCGTCGCAGAATACAACCGCGAGTGGCTAAATGCTTCAGAAGTAGTGTACTACACGCACGCAGGCCATTGGCTAACCAGGGAATGCCCATCGCAGGTCACTGAGCGCATCCGTAATTTCACGGAGAAGATCACCATCGGGGCCACGTCGAAGCCGGAACACGCCAAAATTGAGGACAACGACCACATGAAATGCCGGGAATCAATCCATCCAACTCGGCATTCACACTTATCAAGGCTGTTTGCGTGGCTTCCATTTAACGCTAAACTTCCCAGAGAAATGCGCGAATAAACTCTGACCTGCTTCCGCTCACGTATACTCCAGAATTTGAAGCACCGCCAGCAGAAGGCAAAAACAAAAAAAAACAAAAAAAAAATAAAGAGAAAAAAAAACATGGCTGATCTCTCTGTCATAGGAACCGGTATGACACGAACGTGAAACATGTCTTTTCACAGGTAGTTGAGCGTTTATTGTGCATTGTTTCGCCACAAGGGCGACGCAGTGATTGCTATAGCAACAAATGGTAATGTCACGCGAAGAACGGCAGGTTGCTCCAAACATGCGACGCTCTGCTCAATCAGAAAGCACGCATGGAAAGAACATACACAGGATGAGCGCGAAATAACAACGGTCACAGCTCGACACTTATAGCACGCTGCTAACACAAAGGAGGGAGCACAAAACGAACGCACAAGTATAGACAGGACGAGCGCGAACTAAAAAAAATTACACCATCTCCCACTAAAGGGAACCACGAGGGGATGCGAAGCAGCATTGGGGGTGCACACCAAGTTTCCGTTTACGTTCACTCGGCCGTCGAAGCCAAGCCGTCGGCGTCGAGCTACCGCTTCCGATACAAAGAGACAACGCGAGTCTGCGGCGAGGGTAGCGAGGCTTTCGAGACAACTGCAGCGTCCGGGAACCGACGGAGCCACCGCACGATTCAAGCGAGACTTCCTCGACCGAGCGCACGCGCCTATATGACATGCGAAAGGGAGAGGAGGGAGTGGGTTTACAGGCTGCAGCGCGGGGGGGAGGAGAGGAGAGAAGGCGGCAGAACGCCTACGTAAACGCCCGCGTAAAGGAGGAGAGTGCGGAAGCGCGGGGGAGGAGGAGAGAAGGCGACCGAACACCTGCGTGAAGGAGGAGAGTGGGAGAGAGAGTAGGCGCATGCGCAGTAAGGGTGGCCAGGGCGCACACCACCACCGGATTGAGCTCGGCTCTAAGGGCACGTTCACACTTAGCCTCGAAGGGAGCGAAATCGGCAAAACTCACCGGAAATTCACTCGCACGCCGCCTAAGCGGCCGGAAAACCACGCCGCGAGGCCGCCGCGAAAAAATCGGTCCGAGACCGATTTTTCCGCCACGCGATAGCGGATCGCCTTTCCGCTCCACGGCTTTGGCTGCACTAGCTGAAACCACGTGACGTAAACAACCGGTCGTAAGTTCAACATGGCGGCAAAGGCGTCGGCGGTTACTCGCACCGGCGCAATTGCAAACTACCCGTGCAGCACGACAAAGCTCACGGCCTCGACAAGGACACGTTCACCGAAAGCCTGGTTTCATTTACGATCGCCGAGAACACTGGAATTAGAAGGTGCAGCAGCAGCGACTCGGCATGCCCCAACGTGCCTCACTTTTGCACAGCCGGCTGAAACCGCCGCCGCCGCTGCCGGTGTGTCCGCTCGTGTCGTTTCTGCTGGTGTACCTCCCGAAACTTTAGCAAAAGGTGCAAACTGTTTTTTTTTCACTGCTTTGTATGCATAACTTGAATTCGATACGAAATTTAATGCTCAGGAAACATGAAAAATGGAATGAATTCTCAAAGTCGCGAAGACGGCGGCGGTGGTGGTGTGTACGAGGGGCAGAACGAATGTGAACGTTTTCGTCGCGCGCGGGCGTAGTTTTCCGGCCGCTCTAGCGTTTTCGTTTTCGCTTCCCTTCTCAAGTGAATGCGCCATAAAGTGCGCTCTTCGAGCCCTTCGCGCCATTTCGCTAGTGATGTAAAAAAACACGCTGAAGCCAACGAGCTTTGAGTACCGCCAACGGCAAATGGTGTATATAATAGCTCGCCGTTAGTATGCTGTCCTTTGTAGCCGAATCGTTTCGCGATGCGTTCAAGCGAGGGACGGAGTTTCGACTCCCGGTAGCGGAATTATTTTTTCCAGTTTTTTTCTTTGCCATCTGTTGGCGTATACTTTGCGATGTCATATCCGTGGCAGAAATACGTCAGTGGAGCCGTGGTGTACCCCCGCATAAAACACTTTCGTGTTAAAATTTCGAAGCACATGTGCGTTTCAAACCTACACCAGTTATAAATAATATCTAAAAGAGCTTCGCAACAGTTTCCTGAACGTGGTAAGCAAACGCTCCCAATCGGTAGCCGAGCCTGTTACAAACATGTGAGCCAAATATTATAGCGCAGCGAGCGGCATAGACTGTACAATTAAGTTTCAGAGTCAGCTAGAAATCGCTGCCTCTTCGCTAGACAAATGCCATAAGGAATATCTGGCTTAGGAGACCAAATTGGTTTACAGTCATTGGCAGATCGCAAGCTGCATATTTACCGAAGCCACTGCGAGGTGCCACGGCTTCTCCGCGCCGATCTTTATACAGTGAAACCTCGGTGATACGATCACAGCTCATACGAATTTCGGGGTCCTACGAATTTTTCTTTGGTCCCGGCCAAGGTCCCATTGGCCTGCAGTGTAATGAAGTACGGTTGTTGCGAACCGATTTTCCCCCCGCGACGTTTGATACGAACGTACGCTACCGCCCAGGCAGTGTTGCCATCGATGGGCGTGAGAAATCCGCTAGAAAGCAATAAGAAATCCGCCAGATTCCGCTAGATTCTAAAACATATCCGCTTAATTTCCCGCTAAGACTTATTTTATTTAAAAAAAACAGTGAAATTTCGTATGATAAAAACATTTATCATTCTTAAAGGCTCCCCAAAACTATGAGAGCTGAACTAACATATAAAATAGTCTTCCAAAGAGTTATAGAATGTTAGAGGCTTCAGTGATACGGTTGCCGTCAACCTCATCATAGATGAGGCTAAAAGTTAGAAATGTTCACTAAGGTTGGGCGTTGGGCTAGTTGGTGCAGCGTAATTCCAATGTTTCACAGGGCAGCAGGGCGATTTTTCTCCACTGGTTTTCAACGTTGCGATTGACTCCGGGGGGCACTGGCATTGCTTCCAGCAGATGAATGAACGGCTCCTTCATGACGCAAAAAGTGTTTTCGACCGACAAAAGTGATGTTTTCTGGATAACTGTGATGAAGGGAAGTCGCTGCTTGATTTGATCAACTAGCGTGGTAATAAACCTTATGCATCTTTCTCGCATCACAACTTCATCTGCGAGAGAGAACCCGTCGGTCTTCTCAGCCTTCATGCTGTCAACGTACGTCTCAAACAGGTAGCCCAGTTATGGCTTGTGGTTAAAGTGGTCCTCACGTCTGGACATCTGAACGTCCACCTTCTCTATCGGAATCACGATTTTATGAAGCAAGCTTGAAAGCAAAGTCATGAGGTCTTTCGGCAGCTTTGTTTGATCCACATCTATCGCCACGAATGCCTTGTTAACCTCTGAACATCTGTCAGAATCGGTCTCAAAAAAAGAAAGTATCCCAGATTGACCTGATTCTCGTACATACCATACAACACTTCTGCCGCGTAGTACTTTTCAGTGCGCCTCGCCGTCTCCAAACGCATCTTCAATTCGGCCCAGTGGTCTACGATCCTTGAAACAGCCATTTCGACGAGGGATAGCTACCGCGTCCTGCACTCTTGCAAAATTTTCAGTGGTTCATCGCCGGAATTCATCAGACCGTGGAACTTCTTGTATGCAAATTACCGGGTAGGGGATCTTGCAACCAGTAGTACGTTTCGCTGATTAGGTATTCTAAAGTTCTCGGCAATGCTTCCGACGATTTTGAATCAGTGCACTGCGTGAGGAATCCGCCAGAAATCCGCCAGAAATCCGCCAGAAATCCGTCAGAATCAAATAAAATCCGCCAGATTTAGCGGAAAATCCGCTAAATTGGCATCACTGCGCCCAGGTACGAAGAGGGGCTGTTCGCACTGTCGAGGAAGACGCTACATAAAGGATGCGCCAAGCACGTGCGAGCGCGGTAACGCAGGCGCGGGCGTGCGCGCCGCGCCGCCAGAATCACGGTGTAAGAAAAATACTTTTTTTGCGGTCAGAATAAAGCTTCAGAGACGCGTCGCGGCCTCCGAGATTGTGTGCGCGAATCTTTGAAGCTCTAATGTGCCTCCTTGTGCCTTCGCGTTTAACTTACAGCATTGGCGCCATGTTTTTTTTTTCTAACGCGTCGACGCGGGCTACGGTCGTTGTACTGTGTTTACACGTGCCTGCCTCGTGCATCAGACATCCTATGAAAGGTGGACGAGGACCGAAAGAAGGCGAGGACGGTCTTGGCGAAGGAGTCAGGCCTCGCAACGTCAACATGCGCGACTGTTGAGGTCGCACTTGTGCGGGCACGGCCGTAAATCTCCCAAAAACATCCTCAATACCGCCGCGATAATAAAACCATAACATAGGGCCGTGGTTCTGAAATTTTGTGGCCTTGATGTATCGCGTCAAAGCGCTTCTTTCGTTACTTTTGCCGCAGCACTCCGGTTTCATGCGAAAAAGCATACTATAATTTGGAAGGGGCTACTGGTGTCGCGGTACACAACGCACCTGGATCATTAATTAAACACGCGCATAGGGGCCGTATATTTACGAGTGCTGATATGATTGCGACATCTGAAAACTTGACTGACAATCATTCAGCGCTTTTTCCTGGCGTTGCTGCGGCCCTGAAAAACAATAAATTAAAATGTACGCCAGCATTCTTTTGTCGCATGCTAATTTTCCATGCTTTCTGGTGATACGAATTTCGGATGATACGAATATTTTTGGTGGTCCCGTGAGATTCGTATCACCGATTCGTATCACGAGGTTTCACTGTAGTGCTAGAATTGCAAGCATTAATCGAAGTGCACCAGCGCGCTCGCAATTACGCTGGAAGGACACAGCACTTTCGCAGGGAAATAGAAAGAGCTGAAGATCATGACGTGTGCTGAGGTACGAACGCAGCTTCTTGCCCACTTGTCGTCATCCCGCCTCCCCCCTGTGTTGGTTTCAGCGCACTCACTGGGCCGAAATCAAAGAGAAAGCGCTTAAGCCGGGGAATAAATTCATGTAACTCCGCTCGCGCTTGACGAATTATAGAGGGTGTTTAAAAAAATATGGCCAAAATAGCCCATAATCAGGAAAATGCGATTTCTGCTCTTTGTCTCGATACCTGCTGACCGCCTAACTTTTCCAAATAAAAAAGTAAATTAATTCACCTTTCTAAATTAATGTGCCATACTACATCTTTAAAATCTTCGATAGATGCGGTTGCAGTAGTAGTAGTTGTGAAGACATCTAACAAATATCACATTTCCCTGATTTTTAAGATTTCGGACACATTTATTCAAACAACCCGCTATACAAAAAACAGTGGGTGCAGCTTGCGCTGGTGGCGCTAGGCCAACGGCATAGCGGTGCTGATCGGTTCCTAGCTGGTCGTCGCCATACTACGTGATGCCACGCAGTGCTAAATTGTTTGAAGTACTGCCGAGTGGTTAGAATTTCAATCAAGTCCAGCACAGTCCCCACTCGCCGTTTTTGGGAGCATGGTGCATATTTGGCTGTTTTGACTGTTTGAGATCAGTGTGGTTTTCATTTATGTGCCAGTTGCTATTCTAGCGTGGCGTTGTCTTCCTTCTTTCGTGTAAGCGTCCTTTTTCGCAGGTTTTATTAACTATCATTATTGAGCTAGTCATGAAAGCCAGAAAATGGGTCGTTCTCCGAAAATCTTAACAGGTTGGTGCGTAATTCTTGTAAATACTGAAATAACTCCGCCAGCCTTTGAATTAAATATTCCATGTGAGCGCACTGCTTGATATACACTGTTGTGCTCTATAGATGTACCAACTTTATCACTTTCAGTATTTCAATTTTTTTATGATAGCTAATTCGAAAGCACCAAGTTCGAGAAGGCTGATCTATTGACAGTAGGAGCTTGGGCAGAAGTTAATTTCGCTAAAGGAGGGCGGGATGGCGTAGAAATATCGAACACACCCCCCTGGCTACATCACACATTTTGTGTAAGGTACATGTGAGTAAGAACCGCCAGGCCTGCACGGAACGCGCAGCACAGTCACAGCGAAAGCTGGAAGAGCTGCCTTTGTAGAGCCATTTTTAAACACTCTTGGGGCAACTGCTACAAGCAACACTTGCATGGTACCCACTACACCATATATCATCATAATTTTTGTGTAGTGGGGAAGCGTCCACTATGCCATTATTCGTAGTTTTTCGGAAATGCGCGGTACCCGCTACACACTTCTAACGCATTATGTGCACTTCGTTGATGCTGTGGCTGACGACGATGAAGAATTATGCCAGAGGCTTTTGTAATGGGTTGGAGCATTGAACGACCCACTCGTTACGCAATTCGCACTGTGTAACGCCTAGTTGTTACTTTACTGTTCTAAAACGCTTTATTACACGGATGCTCTCCTCATTAACCATGAGGAGAGCAGCCGCGTCGACCGTGGCTCAGGGTGCTTACTGCGTTATCACTCTTTCATGTGACCGCGTACATCGGTACAGCCAGAAAGCGCGCATCGTCTGTTCTGAAAGAGCCGGGCGCGTGTTACCATTCTCAATGCGTCATTCTTTGGCATGTAGATGCCGCAAGCGCCCTGAGGCTGAGTGCATATTCGGTTAAAAAAAGAACTCTTCGACGTTGTCACTCGTGCGCAGCAGGTCTACATGCCTATTAGGCTGCACGTGCTCCTGGGCAAACGACACCAGTCCCCGCAATCACCGGAAGTTGTCACCCCCCCCCCCCCCCAAAAAAGCAAGAGTGCCTGCTCACGCACTCTAGACAAACGTGAACGCGGCTGCACGTCCTCAGAGGTCAGCTTGTTCCGTTGTGTTAGCGAACTCTCATATGTTTGCCTGCGCGACATACACAAGGATTTCTCCTTGCGAGGCTTATATGCACTCTGATAAGTGAGTGCATACACGTGTTGGCTAGTCGCTCGGTGTAAACATAGGATCGTCTATTGGCGAAAATAATTTCAACGTGAGTGCCACTGCCAGGCACATGGCATGGTGCTATGGCGTCGTCCTAAAGAAACGAAATAATAAAATCGCGGGGTAAATCCAGATTTTCAGCGACACCATCTCGTGAAGTGTCGGCTATTTCGAAGTTCTTGTGCTACCGCAAAGCGTGAACCAGCGTCTGCAAAATACCGGTGAGAATGACAAAAGCGGGGCTTGAGATGCGGATATTTATACTATGTCAAAACAGAATAGCAGAGTACACAAAGTTCTACTGAAACTCATTACGCAGAAACACAGGCTTTATTTTTTAGTTTTTTTTTTTTTGTAGCTGCTCGAGCAAGAAGTACCTATATACTTACCTGGTTTAGTCGGACAACATCACTGCTGTTGTAGTATACGCAGAACACAAGCTAAACAAGTAAAAATAAAACAAGAAAAAAACATCGAACACGGCTTAAACACACACGACTCAGTCCGTTTTCAATTACAGATTGCGCTTCTCTCACGCGTAATAGGAAGGTGAGGCCGGCATCTTGCATTCATGCGCCAATAGAGGGCGTAATATCACTGTTGTGCTGTCGTCAACGCACTTTATTCGCCGACACACGGCTCAAATTGATCTCATCGGAGCGGCGCTGTGTCTATATGTGACGCCGAACGCCTATTCACACTAAGGAGGCGACCGTGCTGCCATCTGTAGCCCGATCTCGCGGCGAATAGCGTTTCATATCTTTGTGTCTAACATTCGGATCGAGTTCCAGACGCATTTAGCTCAGCAAAAGCCTATCAGATGACTGATGACTGCTATCGGATGACTGAATTTACGGCTGAACTGATGAATGAAGAGTGTGTCCAGTTTCTAGACCTCAAAATGAATTTTTTGCTGACTCAGATCTGTTGGGGCCATATTTTCCAAGAACCATTAAACAGTTGCTTGATTTCAGCTCTAGCCATGCTAAGCTTATCAAACAGGGGATAGCGCTCTCGTGCTTACCGCTCTGCCTTAGAAAGAGCATGCGTACATGGTCTCCGCCATAGTTTCGACGAACAGATGGCTAGATTACAGAGAGCAGGATTTCCCGGACGTTACAATCGCAAAGGCGTGGGAAAACGTTGAAGAAGGCCAAGAAGTCAGTGCAGCAAAAGACAGGACAAACGGAAAGCAGCCGTAAGCGTAAAATATGTGCTGTTTTACCTTTGCGCACGCAAGCTTTAAAGGGGTCATGAACCACCCCTCGCGCTTGGCGTGAAAAACACCTTGGAATGAGTCGGACGCCTCCCAGAAATATATAGCCGAAAAAATTTTTCGAAAAGATCTCGGTTTATTTCGCAAGGGACGGGAGCGGCGTTCGCGGCGCACCGACCAGTGCATTACGTCACCTCGCTTCAATGTTGTGTGGTTTCCTTTCCGCGTAACATGGCCGTGCTGACGGCTGCTGCTGGCCAACTCATAGTTCCGGTCGGCTGCTTCTCGCTGCGCTGTAGCTGCTGTAGCTATGCGGTCTGGCGCGGTGTCACCACTCGGAAGAGCTGCATGGCGCTTCGAGCGCGCGCCGGTAAGCACCGGTGAAGTAACCGCAAGCCGCCGTTTTCTCCTGGAAGCGAGCGCGCGACCAGCGCGACCACTCGTTTGCTGTTGGCGGGCCAGCGTTTCTTTTCTTGAGTTTGAAACAATGCCTGCATGTGCCACAGTAAACTGCTCAAGCTGACTAGGAAGGTCATCAAGGAAGACGTTTCACGAGACGGTACCCCGAAATCGTATCAAGTTTTCCTCGTTTTACTAGGAAATAAGCAGTGAGGTATGAGTGGGAATCACCTTGATTTTTGTTAGCTCCCCTACAAAATGAACTTTAAGGGCAGGCTGAGCGTAATCCTTCGCTGTCATCATATGTTGGCAATATAGGTGGCTACGTTGCAAGCTTTCTGTGTCTCATTGAGCGGCGGTGGCTCCCCTGTGCGCGGTGCCGCTGGCGTAGCATCAACAGCATCGGCGTCGCATAAATCGGCAGATACGCTCCTCACGAGCGCAACCGCCACGATGCATGCGCTCATTACGCGCGTCCCTATTGGAAAACCCAGTGGGGCTGCCCCAGTGTCATACATGTCATACATAATTATTTGGCCAGTGTGGCGCAGGGTACTGGTAGGCTGGCACACTGCACGACGCACGCTTGACGCTCGCGCGCGGCACACCCGTTTTAGGCCGAAATCGGGCTTTTAAATTGCTTTTGAAAATTATGATCAGGGCCAGATCCTAATTCTGACTAAAACACAAGCACTGCGACAAAAAAAAAAGTATAAAAACTCTGAGTCAGCGCGGCTCAAATGCAGCCCGTCGACGCACACTGTAATGTAAAGCCGAGACGCTACCCGCTACACTACACTACACTTCAAAGACGAAGTGCGGTGTTTTTACTTTACACCCGATTCCTGTGGCCTGTCTTTTCATAGTCTTGTTTAGAAATGCAGATTTCTGTTTCTCAGAGCTCGCGACAACCTAACAGAAGATAGTTAATTCGTTCGTTATGTGTTGCCCAGAATCAGAACATCCATCTTAGATGTTTTGTCGAAAAATGTTAGCGTAACCACAGATGTGAGCTTTATTCAACTTCCAAGCAAAGATGGGCGCTCATTCGAACGTACGCGGGTGCGCTGAGTTCAGCAGTAACAGTTGGCTTTTACGGGAAGTGAGATCTTTTTGAAAACTCGCAACGAAGGTTTTCCATATTTCGGCCTCTTTATTTAACTACAACTTTTATACACAGTGTCAACGGGAACAAGCGCATCTGATCCAAACAGCACTCTCGATTTATGTTGGCTATTGGCCAATAATCTTTAGCGGCGCCCGATGACAGAAAAGTGACGTCCGATGACAGACGCCCACCCACCGACGAGTGTGAGAATCGGCCTCTGTTGGAGAAGAGGGCACTTGAGGAAGCTGCAACTTCGCGCTCCGCTTGAATCCTTTACGCGGGGCGCACGGCTGTAATATTTTGCTGAGCAGTTCATAGCCGTGTCTGCTTCCGGAGGATGTGCTTTCTCAACAAGCCTCAGGGGTGCTTCACGACGCCTTTCACATGGCCTAAAAAACGTCGCTAAGCGCTACGGGGTGAATATCGTCTTTTCCTCCCCAAACAAGTTGCCCAGCATGTGCGCTCGCGTGAGCAAGTGCACACAGCCGAGTGTGTCAAAAGAAACGAAAAGCAAATGCGGTATTAAACGCACGTCCAAGTTTGTTGACTGCGACATAGGAATCGTGTATCAGATCCCGCCGTCGTGCAGTATATCTTACATAGGGCAGAATGGAAGGTGCCTGAACGTTCGACTGGGTGAACATAAGCGTTCATTAGCACAATCTATGCATTCCCACTAAGTAGATCGTTGCCCTGAGAGCGGGTGTATATATACCCCACGCTTTACGGGCACCATGGTTCTTTCTAGGCGTAAAAAGCAGCTTGCCCGAGAAATTATCGAGACTTTCCACATCAGAAGCAACGAAAGATGAGTTAGCCAGCCATCGATTAAGCTTTGGGATAAAGACTATGAATATTTGGTCAACACGTGCGGTAACTTGACTTAGAACTTGTTGTGCGCAAGATTCGTAAAGGGGCAAACGCCAGGAACGTTCAGTTCGTTTGTAGCACACGTCACGTGACTCGATGTCTTTTTCTTGTTTGCTTTTTTGTGTTTTTCGGAATAAAATTCAGTTGAGAGTCAGCAGCTGTCATGTGCACTACTTCTGTCTCTCGTCCTTTTTGTGAGCGCGGCACAGTTCCTAAGCATAACTCAAGCTACCCACGTTTAGCGACGTGTAGGCAATATACCTTGCGTCACGTTTCATTAGTATTAAAAGTTTTAATTGCGCCGCTTGCGAAGAAAATGTGTTCGGGCGCGCAGCTAATCGTTGCGCCCCTCTTTGTAAATGCGCGCTTCCTTCCTCTGTCAAGTGCGACAGTCTGACACTGTTTCTTTTTCTTACCTTATGAACCATGCAGTGAGACTTACCGAGAAGGCTATAGCCGCTTACAAACTGAGAATAAATGCAAACTATATGCAAGGGAGTCGAGCCAGCTGAATCGCGCTTGGGTGCTTTTTCTACGCTATATCGAAAAGCAGAGGTTTGTGGTTGCTACACGAAACACCACAAGTAGCTAAGCCCCGTTGTAATAAAATGTGATGAACATGGGCAGGACGCTTAACTTTTTGATTTCAAACCAGGGACATGAACAGGTGTCTCTACAAGAAACCAACGATCTGAAACACGCGAAATGTGCTTGAGGTCCCGTAGATGAGGAAATGTGATTTGGTCGAACGTCTACGCAAATTCTCTCTGGGTGCAACTGAGGTAGCAGTCGGTGGAGCTTGTATTTACTCTTAGGTTGTAAAAGACTGTAATATCCCCATGTCAGGCGGACCTAGATGGGCATTTAGGTAAAGCCAGCATACGTTGCCCCGATACGGTATGTGTAAGCGCTGTCATATCTGCTTCTTCTTGTGTGTGTTTCTTCGGTGCGTTTCAACCAAATTTTCAAATATGAACGGTATGTGTTACTCGTTTCTTCCACGGTTAATTCCGTTCGAATTGTTAAAGCAACTATGTATAAGGGAAACTTTTGCCTCCATGAGTCATTTAGCTGCAGCTTAAAATAAGTTCGAGAAGACTTTACAGCGCATTTGTCCGTGCGCATACAAAAGTGGGCAACGCCACTACGTCCTTCACCGGAGTGGGGCTACGCTTGCGTACTTTGACCTACAGGACGTGATCGCCTGTGCTCGTGCGATGCTTTGTGTGCTGTGCTGTGCGTATCTCTTATTGCAATGTTTGCGTTGAAGCCATAGACCGTACGCACGTGTCACTTCGCCTGCTGCAGCAGCCATGTTTGGAAAATGAGTGAGCTGACTTCCTTTCTCTATATGGCATTTCAATTTGAGGCTATCGCAACCATTTATTCGTCCCTGTGGCGAAACTGTGATTCTTTATACGCGAGATGGATGGTTTCGGCCAGGAATTGTTTACGAAACGTCGCATTATACGATACATTGCTTTGAGAGCCTCGCTCATAAGAGTGAGAGAATAAGAGTAAAAGAAAGGCAGGGAGGTTAATCTAGGCTGAGCCCGGTAGGCTACCCTGAATGGGGGAAGGGGGGGAGTTGTCTGTGCCGTCTATAGGTCTGAGAGATTGTTTTCAATGAGATGAAAGGTTCTACTCAAATTCAACAAGCGACATGGACTAGGCCAGGAAAGGTGAATGTCTAGCTCACGAACAGTAGTAGAAGTAGGCCGCAATTTCTTTCCTGATAATCGATAAGCATTTTGCACACATCATTACACCACAATTTCTCAACTCTTAAAAACAGCGTTTATTGAAATACATTTAGTAAAGCTCGCCTTTCTTCAGAAGCAACAGCAGAAAATTAGTCACCGTTTTAGCAAATCTTTCAACAAATATTCGTCTTTTGGTGTACATTATGGCTTTTATATTTCGACCGTAATACAATTTTTTCATGCCCATTGTGATGTGAAATGTAGGCGCACTGTTACAAAAAAATATGCAAATTAAACCCCTGCGAATTTGTGTGCAACAGCGACATTTGAAAACGCGTCCCGTAAAGCGCATCCACGCAACAGATCGTTCTGTAGGTAAATTCAATTCCGTTAAACGCTTCGCGTACTTTTCCTCAGTCTATATGCGCGCAAATATCCCAACGGCTGTGTAGTTTGTTGCGAGGTGTATAATAATTCGCTTTTATTAAAACTTTTCCCGTAACACCATAGATCAGCACTAAACTGCACTTGAA